>JAOWBP010057340.1:26441-41060 GCA_028571105.1 Tragopan temminckii
CCCTCTTCAAACACAGAAAGTATTTTAAGTGTAACACTGGAGATGTGGTGGCTGTATATAAGGCTGTCATAACAGGACTGCAGCAGCTATTCCTGTCTATAAGGTAACTGGTATGCTGAGGTGGTAAAGCAGGAAAGAACTGTGGTTATTATGCAATCCCAGTGAAAAGAGATTTGGGGAAAGGAATGAATTCTGTCTCTAGAGTTCAAGGGCAAAAGAAGATATTATAAAATCTATGACTGACAGCTAGAAAAGAAAGATATTTAAGAAGAGTTATGACTTTGAACTTCTCCTTGTTTTTGTGGTAGCTCTCAATAGCTACATTTTATTGAGTCAAAAATATTTTTAATGTGCACTAAATGTGTTTGCAGACTGGCCTGATACTGTGTTCCCACAATGAAAAAAACATGCCTGAAGAGATTCTCCCACAGCTGTCCTCCTGCTAGTGCCCAGAGATCCCTGTATGCCCATTCTGAGCATCTCTACTCTGACAGTAACTCCTCAGTACTGTTGGATGAGGCACTGTTTATTTAGCTGTTTGCCTCATGAAAAGGAATCAGTTTTAAATCTTTACTCTAGGATTCCAAAATACCAAGGGGGGCTGCTTTTCTAATTAAGGCATGGATTTTAGCAGGCAAACATGAGATTCTCTGAGCTACAGTGTAAAACAGCTATAACAAATGGCAAACGCTTAGTTCTGATCAATGTTCTGTGCTTGACAGCCAAATGGGAACTGCTCTCATTCTTGTCATTCCATTGCTGTGCTATTTGTTCTTGCTAAATCTTGTATTGCTCTTTACTTCTGCTGAAACCACGATATGGCAGAGCAAAAAAACAAGTTAGCCTGCCAGCACTGAGCAGGCAGAACACACATCTTTTAAGAGAGAAAACAAACTCCTAATAAGTATAGTTAAAACAAGAAATATGTCCAAAGCTTAATCAGGACAGAATAAATACTTTGAGATATTTCACTGGAAGATCTTATTCTGTGAGTAGCTGTCCTGGCACAACCCATAGTGCAGACTTCATGGCTTCATCTACAACGTATAGGAAAAGTAGGCTCACAGTCAGATTCACAAGCTGTCTCAATCCCACAAATCTGAGCCTGCTGTCAATTTCTAAAACACGTCTTGTCGTACTTTGGCAGTTTTCATCTAGCTTAAAACTCCATCCTCCTCCATCCGTAACTCCAGCACTAAATGTTTACCAACAAACTGATTCTTGCTTTCTCCCATGTACCTCATCCAGCTGTACTTAGGACCCAGATCCCCTCAATGAAATCTTCCAGACTTTGATTTTTCATTTTCAGTTTTAGTTGTACCTCAGGTGACAAATGATGTATTCTCAGCTATCTAATCCAGGCAGACCCTAAATAGGGAAGACTGTTAATGTCCAGCCCCACCATGTCAGTCCTCAACATCCACTCATCTGCCTGCTGAGAGCTGCCAGGCACTACCTCAGAGCCTCCCATCTCTCTTGTTTCTGATGTTTCCACTCATCTTAAATAGCACATGATGTATGTAACAATTCTTGTATTCCCCTGTGTAACCTACATGGGGAAGGGAAAAAAGAAGGGGTGAACGTTCAGAAATTCATCCAGACCCAATGTTTGAAATGATTAAGAAAGCTGAAAGAGTGGAAGAGTCTACCAGCTCTTCCCTTAGTGCAACCTGAAGTTGGTCTTGGCTGGAGACTGAGAGTGAACACTTCCAGAGCAGCCAAGTTCATAGAATCATAGAATTGTCTGAGTTGGAAAGGATCCTTAAAGGTCATCTGGTCCAACTCCTCTGCCATGAACAGGGACATTTACAGCTAGATCAGCCTAGCCCAGCCTGATCTTGAAGGCCTCCAAGGATGTGGCATCCACCACATTTCTGGGCAACCTATTCCAGTGCCTCAACAACCTCATTATAATTTTTTTTCTTTATATCCAATCTAAATCACCCCTCTTTTAGTTTGGAACCATTTCCCCTTGTCCTATCACAACAGACCATGATAAATAGTCTAAAGGTTGAAATTTTTAAAGACAACACAGCTCCATGGGATGGCACTTCAGACCACCTCCAGCTTCAGGGTACTCCTAGCACAGCCATCATCGTGGTGCAGTAGGAGCAAGTCAGAAACAATTTTTCATATTTTTAAATTTTCCAAATAATAAGGACTGTATAGACTTTGTACTTATTAAGAAATTGCAGAAATATGTATAACATCCAGCAGAAATGATGATCTTGTAACATAAAGGAAATCATTAGGAAGCACAAAATTAAAGTGACTCATGTAGAAATTTATTAAGAGTGAGGAGTCTGGTTCTTACATGATTTAATAACACTTAATTAAATATGGGTCAGAGTGAAAAAGGGGGATGAAGTGAGATGGCCATCAAGGACTCTGGTATAAGAACAACCACTCAGAGCATGCCTTCTTTTGGTTAATTGGGTTTCTCAGAATTGTTCTTGGGAATGAGACATATGACATCTATTTTTCTGAGCCAGTGAATCCATTAGGAGCCCATGATTTGGGCAGGACTTTGTATTTTTACCAGAGACATTTTGTGAGGTATGAAGACAGGTAAGCTGGGAAGAGATGAGGTGTTGCAGAGGAGGTGTGAGCAGGTGTCACCAAGACGTCCTCTGGCTGTTGGGTTTCTAGAAGCTGTGTGAAATGTAAGCAATTACAGTTGAAAAAGGATTTCCATGGCTATTATTTTGCATAATCTTTCCAACAGCACCTGTGTTTCTCCCTGGTGTCCTAGAAAGATATTCTTTGATCTTCCAGAAAATTGAACTCAAGCCGGTTAAACTATATGGTTTCTTTTCCTCAAAGAGAGAGAGAGAGAATTTTCTGCAGAAGGTGGAAAATTTCAGCAAGAGAAAATTGTTTTGCTAGGTGAAAATAAAAGGAAAACACAATTACAACAAACTTTTTGTGTGTGTCTGCTATGAAGAGCAACCATCCCTATCAGAATCTCCCCTTGTGTTTAGAGGTCACACAGATCACAAATACAGCCCTTCTTTTTGACTCTGTGATTTCACTTCCTGGTGGTGGAAGGCATCTTGGAAATTTCCTTCCCCTGAATTGGTAAAGATCATCTCAGAATCACTAAAACAAGCAGCTGGAACGCTGCTGTAAGAGTTGAAAGTCTATCAGCTCTCATAGCTAAGGGAAAAACTTTTGCCTCCTTGTGCAGGCAGGGACAAACAAGGAAACCTGATACTCTCAGAAGAGAGCGCAGACCTTGTCCATCCCAGCTTTGGCATGGATGTCTCCCTTCTTTGCTGCTGAAAATATGCTCCTCTGGCACAAGAACAAGGAATTGTTAAGCTTGTGAAACAAATTGGTCCTGCAGCTCTTGCTGCTGCTGCTGTAATAAAAGAAAAACAATTCCTGGGAAACCTGCTAAATTTTTAAAAGTAGAAGAAAATGTCCCCTTTGCTGTAGTAAAATATAGGCCTGATATGTGACTGAAAAAAGCCAAGAATAACAATTCTTATTCCCAAACCACAGAAATGACTGAAACTGTGTTTTGTAGCTAGAGTCTCCAGAGATCCTTAGTTAGCTTTATAACAAATGAAAATGTAGGGCAAAAGCTATAGTTCTCCAATTGTAAATAAAATATTTCTTGGTATGTATAACGTGTTGAGGTACTGTTTAATGAAAATAAATGTATCAAAATTTGGCTGTTGCCAATAGCAGCAACACATGAAGTGAAAGCTCATACTCCCTGACACTTTACCAAGTCACTTCACATTAGAATTATTTCTGATTAACACGGACGTGACTGAAATGAAAATTAGGCATCATCTCTAGCATGGATCTAAACATACTGCTGGTACTTACTATATAAGATGAGTGTATTTAAGATAAATGAATTTTGCCCCTCTATACAACCAGTCTTACTGAATGCATCCTTCTAAATGTCAGACTCCCTGATGAAGTAAACACCATATGAGTCATAAGCTTCTATAAACGCAAAGCCGCTATACAGAGGAAACTGGAAACAACTTTTAATTTTGCCTTTAATGATACTGAAGAGCACATATCTGTAAGATGACTGAGTCTGACATCTGAGGCAGAAGTGCAGATGCAGTTTCTCATTGTCTAAATCATCACCCGTTCAGTGTTTCTTACTCTAGTACCTTGCTGTACTGTTTTTTTCTCTCAGAATTCAATAAATCATATCATGAGATTTAATCATAGCCTTCTGTATGAATTACGAAATAATCATTGTCTGCTGCATTATTTCTCCTTGATAACTCTGTTGCATAGCGAATCTCCATACAACACCCTTTGCTTCAAATAGCTAATTTTTTATTAAGAGAAACAACAACAGCAGCCCACAATAATCTTTTTTGCTATGCTCCCAATGTCTGTCAAAGTCCTTGGTGCTTCTTGTGTTCTGAGACTGAGATACACAAGATAGAAAACTCTCACGAAATTGTCAAGAAAATAAGAGCATGAGGAGAGGAGCGAAAAAGAAACATTTGTTACTGGATTATAAAACTGAAACTTCAGAATACTAAGTAGGAAAATGATTCTCTTCCTGGGAATGATTCGCACAGCAGATGCAAAGCACAGTAGCCTCCATATCTGAGCAGGATGACCAGATTAATGCAGTGCTTTTATTTTCTTCCAACCCAGAGTGCAATTTAAGACCTTACTCTTTTCCCTGACTGGAGTATAACCACTTCGAAAACAGCCCACGCTCTTAAAAATGATATAGGTGAAATAAAGTTGTTTGAGTTCAACCACACTACAAGTAAACCTATGGAAGAAAATGCTCCATCCCAGTAACGCACAGTGGAAGGACCTGAGCAGCTGCAAAAACTGCCTTGATTTCCTGCCCAAACTCCATCTCGAAATCCCTTTTCACTATGGGGAATACCATCACTGTTAAACAAGAAATGATATATCCTGCATGGGAGAGGGGGAACCCTGGGAAGATGAAGCAGTCCCTCATCTTAGCAGGAGACTTTGCCATTGATCTCCCCTTGCAGTGACATCACACTACCCCTTGCATGTCGTCATGAAGTTAAAATACTTTGATATCTGGTAATAAAAGACATAACCTACACAGATGCCCTTTCAAAAATCTATTTGCTAAAGAGACTAAATCTGTTTGCTAAAGAGACTTGAAAACATATTCTGCATCAGATGAAAAACAGGGTACCATGTGACACATGGAGAATCAAATAAAAAGTGACCCACTAAACTCCAGTACTGAAACAAGGACTTGAAAAGAGCTTATATTTCAAAATGCAGTTTTGGTAAATTTTGCTAAAGAAACACATATTTGCAAGCTGAATGTTCATAGCTACAAAACCCTTATAGCAACATTTGCTAAAGCTGCATTATGCATCAGGACAGGATAGGAAGCATGCATATGCTTCAGCTTTAGAAGTAGATCAGGCTTCTGCTATCCTAAGAAAGGAGCGTACAGCTTAAGCCTTTTCAGTAGAACTGAGTGATCTTGTCTTTGGTCTTTTCTCTCCAAACTCAGCTCTCAGACAACACCAAATTCCTTCAGAAACAGCACAGACAGAAGTCTGAGCTGAGAAGCACAAGGGGAGCTGCACTTTCCGGAGACAGCCTATCTCTTTCAATTAGGATCTGATTTATGGTTGCTTGTTAGGGAAAATAACCAACACTAGCCATTTGAAATAGCATTTTCCTACAAAGCAAACAAACAAATCAACAAACAAATGAAAGTGATAAGTTTGGAAGTTCTTCTATTCGGGAACAGGAAAGAAAGTTAGTCTGAATTAGAGAAAACTAACAACATGCTAGCAAGTGCCAAGGGGGAAGAGGCTATGAATTTAGAGCTTAACTCAGCTCCTGCAGCTGTGTTCATGCATCCTCCCACTACCTAGATAAAGCAAAACAATTCACCCTCCTTAACCAGCGTTTAACTGCCAAGGTAAAGACAAACAGGTACCTCTGCTCTGCAAATTCAGCCTTGAAATCCTAGGAGTAATGAGTGCACCTGTCCATAAGCTAAATGCAGTTAACATCTCTGTTAGAAAAGCTACCGTGCATTAAACTCCTCTGCTTTTTAATTTGGATTAAAATATTATTGCAGCTTAGCATGATTAACTAGCATGGTAAGCTGACCAATGGTGTCTTCAATTCTGAATTTAAGTGTTCACTGACAGACTAACTGCATTTTAATGAAATCAGCATTAAGCCAAGAGTTTGCTGCAGACAAACCCCCAAAATCAGGCACTCAGAAGGCATTAAGTGCAAGTACTCACTGGAACAAGCATGTCATGTGTGGTAGCTTAGCTCCCTCATGTTGTCCACTAAGTTGTGGTGTCTGATTAAATCATTTTACCTTGTTTGATGAGACGGTTACATAAAAATTAGATCTGTGAGACAACCTCATCGTGACTTTTGTTTAAGTACTTAATTAAGTGTGAACTGGCTATGAAGCTCTATAGGTGGATAAATAAAGGTTAAAGAAAGAAAAGTAAATATCAAATGAAAATGAAATGCAATAAAGATTATTTTTTATTCATTGTGGTATTTTCCCAGGTTAAGCTACTATGAATTTTGTAAATGGCATCATCTGCTAACTACTTATGCCAGATACTATCTGGCTCTACAAAATATCCTGATTTTACTAGAAGGACAACAAAAAAAAATGAAGCAGCACTGAAATGAAACAATACTGTTCTCCCACACTTAGCATCCTGCTTTAGTTTTATTGGGCAAGATTCTCACAACTGGAGGGATGGATCCAGGCGTGGGACTGCAGTTGCAGTAGAGTGGCACCAGGTGACAATACCTCTGTAGCCTATTACCAGTTCACTATCTGCCTTCAGGTCACCTTCCCACAGAGATGTCCCTGCTGTTTGGAATGTGAGGGTTATCCTTGCCTTGTCTGTTCTGGGAGGGTTGATCTCTAGGTAGAGACTGAGGACAGAGCAAGCCACACATAATGACATTTCATCATGAGACTCATCTGTTTGCTGTCATATGAGCTGTTCCCTCACATTCATGGAAGCATATAGGTACTTTAGAAACAATAATATGATTTAAAACACTTTCACTGGTGATTTCCTGAACCGTATAGCTAATACTGAATAGTTCACCCTCCATAAAGATAGACTAAGTTCTTGAATTCAAGGATGTCTGGAATGCCATCTGCTCGGCACAGATTCATACTATGTATAATCACACACTAAGATGCAGCAGCGTTTTTAAATCACTGTTTCCCCACAGTGTGACTTGTTAAGCCCGTGCCAGGGCACACATATTTTGGTGAAACCACCAGCTGCTTCTCAGAGCATGGTACAGATGATATCCATAACAAGCTATTCAGAGCTTGTTACCATCACTATCCTGGGGATTTTCTAACAAAACAGTTCTGGCTTGGAAGAAATCTACTTGTCAAAAACCAAGCTGAAACACAACTACCAATTTAAACAAGAATGGCATTAATGATAGACACTTCCTTCACAATAGCATGGCTCTTAAACAGTCCTATGACAAGAAAACCCTTCTCAGATCTGACCAGACAAACGTCTTCCCTGCTCATCTGTGATTCTGCCGTAATTCATAACATAGTTCTCACTGATGGGTGGCAGAAGCAAGCCTTCTCCTTACTCCAGAGTTGTTCTTATTAAAGGTAAGGTAGCCATTTCCCAAATATTTGTTCAATATCCTCAGGGTCCAGTGGTGTTTAGCTAAGCATTACTGGCAACAGCCAAGACCTCCAATCCAGCTTGAAGCAGAGTTTCCATCCCAGCGTTCAAGGATATAAGCCCAGCAGACTGAATTAGCTGTATGAACTTATTCCTGAGCTTTCTTACAGTAACCGTTTTACACAACAGACACAGTCAACCAGCCTTTGGATCTCCTCCATTCCAACTGTAAGGTTTTAGGTTTTTTTCTTTCTTCATGACAATATAGTTTTTCTGGCAAAATGGGTATTTATTTCTAAAACATTAAGTTTTAGAAAGCTACTCAAAAAGTGGAAGTCAAAGACCAGCAAACCTAGAATTCAGTAAATTGCTATCATAGTTTCAAGATTTTTCTAGGCTATTTTTTATCCTTCTCAGTTTGATCTATAGCCTCAGTAAGTCACCTGGAGTTGCTGTAACTCAAAAAGGTACTAATTATGAAGGCAAATAACCATTTTATGGTTACTCTTCATTAATCCACTTGGTTGTTCCATCACTTGTTCTCCTTGACACTCATCTCCTCCTTCCCCTCCCCAGTTGTGTTCCAGGAATCTAGTCTATAAGCCTTTCAGTTCCTATCTGTAGCAGACAAGATCCTTTAAAAAGCTAATCTCAGGTTTTGTTTCATCTGACACTAACACATTAAGCCTCTGAGAACTCTTTGTATTGAGCTGTCAGCTTACATTTCTCAGTGCTATAGGGCTGAAAAGATGAAAATTAAATGGCAAGTTGCCTTCTTCCACCAGCGTAGGTAGATAGCTGTTTTTCAATCTCACCTCTTCAGTGCATTTTTGAAGGCAGTTGAACAGGTTTTCTCCATATATGTGAAAAGCTTTAATTTTCTCTCTAGCCATGATAAATCCCAGTCCTGGGGCCCTGCCAGCACAAGGAGCTCCCAGGGCTTCTCAGCTCAGGCCACAGCCACCCATCTACATCAATTCCAGCCACATCCTGTCCATGCCAAGGGGAACAGAGCCATGCTAAATGCTTCTATCGGGCAGAATTGTTGTGTGCTATCAGCCAGAAAAGGCAGCTAGGCATATTCACTTTTGTCACTCATGACAACAGCCTGCAGCTGATAAAAGATTGTATTTTAAACTGGTTTTCTTCTGTTCAAGCTGCTATAACAGCACGGACATCGTGTTCCCAGCTTCTGTCTGCGTACAAAGCTTTCTTCTACGTGAGACTGTGGGTGGCTCACATTGCCTAAGTGCATTTTTGACCTGACATCAAATGCCAGTTTAGAGCACCCAAGTGAAAAGTCTTCACAAGCAGAAAAAGAAATTTTAGGGTGGTTTTGTGCTAGGGTAAAGTGATTGCGTGACATGTCACGCGGAGCACAGCACCTCCCAGATCATTGTGTTTTCTGGTTGCTCTTGCCAGGGTGGATGGGGGTGGAAGAGACAACAACCCTTTAATTTGAATACCCATTCCATACACCAGCCTTCGGTACAAGCACCTCACTGCTGAAATGCAAGAACTTTCAGAATAGTTTGACTTGACTTCTGACGGAGCTGATCATGGGATTCTGTTAATAACTTGACTTCATTCCTAGGGGGCTATTATATGATAACCTCAGACAGTCTTTAAGAACATCTGACCATACAACTTCTTTAAGGCTATATATCAAATATTTTGGCCTGTGATTCACACAAATAAAAAGCAAAAATCAATTTTGTTCCATACATTTTCCAGAGTATTGGCTGCTCAAACCTTCCTTGAAAAAGGAAGAGTCCCTGAAGACACTCAAGGTCAGGCTGGATGGGGCTCCGAGCAATCTGATCTATCTGCAGGTGTCCCTGTTTATTGCAGGGGAGTCAGAGCAGATGGCCTTTAAAGGTCCCTTCCAACTTGAACGATTCTATGATTCTATAGAAAGTTGCTTACAGAAACCTGTATGCAAGCATATCATAAAGTGATAAGATATATAAATGTGTTTAAATGGGGTACATTTGTTTAATATATATATCTCTGTGCACATGATATGAATATATTTGTATACATAATGCATGCAGCAAATGTACTTAAATGGAGCAGATGCTCCTATAATTAGAATATAAATCAATAACTTGTCGATCAGTAATGATGTGTTGTCCTGTGTCTGCTAGAAAGTTGGCCAGGTAAAACTGAGTATAGCTCATTTACAATGCATGTCTAAGTAAACTGCCTACGTGTACATATATATATAGGTAATGCCAGAGAAAAGCACAAACAAACATAGTCTGCACAAATAAATCTGTTTTCAGATTAATAGAAAAAAAATCACACAAAGATAATCATCAGTAAATGAATAATGCCCGTGTTATTTTCCTTTGATTCTTTTCTTTGCAAGATTTTCAGAATTATAAACGCTGACTTCTTAATCAGTGTTTATAACAAACAAGAGAAAAACTGCCTTCAAATATTCAGGCCAATGGAAAGAAAAATGAAGCAATTATTGCAGCTCTTTAATGTGTTGTGTGTTCCTTACAGAAAAAGGGACATCCAAAACACTGTTTGTTCGCTGCTGCGTGTATAAATGCAGGTGTCTCCTGGAAATGTATCTCAGTATTAGCTCCTGATCTGGAGTGAACTCCAGTCAAGTCACAGACCACATAATTATGGGTAGTTTGCTTTAAAAAGCATAAAGTATCAATCCTTCTCCTAAAATGTCTTAAGAGGAAGTGCTTCCTCTGTGGGGGAATAAACTATGCATCAGTGGGTTTGGAATTGTGTTTTAACAAAAACAGTGTCTGGATTCTCAAGCTGCTGTAACTCGTATACTATTTACACCAGGACACCACACAGTGCTATAACTAGGGATTTTATGTTGTCTTTTTTTGTTGTTGTTGTCAGACACTTTCTTTCTGTCTACAAAACATAACCTGAAAAGATATACTCTGGATGTTATTATGCTCATAGAGGATATTCCACAGCATTTTCATTGCATGAGGACTTCAATTTTGTCTGAAGGGGTAATAAAACTTTGAACATCAGATTTAATATTGAAAATAGAGCCAGACAAGTGCCTAAATATTGTTCAAGAGAATGTGGGTAATCTTCTAATTAAGATTTATTTTTTTTCCTTCAAAGAAACAACAGAAATGGTGTTGGCATGCCCTGGATAGCTACACCTGAGCCAGGCTCCATACACTTCATTTAGGGTTATGAGGAAAGCAGGCACTTCTGGCATACATTTCCCTTCATTCATTAGCAGACAGTTAAACCAGATTGTGCAAACTCCCTGTGTAAGTTCACTGCTCTCCATTCAAGAGGGATTTAGGAATACTTATGTTCATTTATCATTATGTACAACAAAAATTAATTCTTGTGAATCCCCAGCTCCACTGTCCAGTTTAATGAGCCTAGTTACCTATTTTCATTAGGTTCTGGTGAAGCAATAGAAAATTTCTCTCAGCAATATACTCTGAGCTGGTTCTCAGCATCGCTGAGCAACACGAAGGAGCCAGCAGCAACTGGGCATCCAGCTCACACAGAGCCCTACAACGACAGGCTTTGAAAGCCATCATTATAAAATACAGCATTAACAATGTTTTCATTGCATTAGCATCTGGGGATGAATCCAGCAGAAAAGATGCACAAAAGACCTTTTACAAGCACACAGCTAAGGGCCACTCTGTCAGAGCTCAGGAAATGGTTTGTAGGAGAGTCTGAGGAGAGAGGAAAAGGCAAAGAAACCAAAGCAGCATGAAAAAGCACTAATCTCCAGCAGTGGACAGGAATTAGCACCAGTTCAAACTGACCAGCTGAAAAACAAATTATTTGTATAAAGTTATATTTACTTTTTAGCATATATTCAGCCATGAAAATCCCACGATAATGTACTAAGCATGCTATCTCTAGTACAACCAGCTATTAGACTGCACAGAAGCCATTTACTGGTGTTTGGAATGTTCCTTAACCAATGCCACATGTTTAATAATACCAACAATTGGAAAAGTTATGACTGCCTGTGACATTTTCAAAGTGCTCCCTTGCTAGAAAAGACTGACAGCAGCCAGAATGCAGTCACCCGGTCCAGTCCAGTCCAGCCAGCAAGCATCCTGGAGAAGGTGAATCAAGCTGTATTAGGTTTGCAACAATATTTGGAAAGTAGATTTGTCCTGAAATGAACTTCTTCAAAATATACAGCTCCTGATCCCATGTGAAGTGCTTTTGACGTTTAAACAAATTCAATTTTCAGAAAAGTTTATATGCAACTGGTGTAGACAGATCAAAATATTTTTGTCTCCATACGTCCTTTCTCCTGATTGCCAAAAATTTATTTTGTTTGGCTACAGAGCCATATTTAACCTCACTGAAGTCTAACAGGCGAAGAACTAGCACAGGAAGAGCACCTTTCCTTATTTCAGATATATGGCTTCATCTTGGACTGCAGAAGCACAGTTTTGTTCATGAGGGCAGAGATTTATGTGGCTACATGCACGCAAGCATACTCATTTTGTTGACTTGCTGAGGTATACACGTCAGGTATCAGAGTGGATAGGCACAAGCTGTACGCTAGAGATTGAGACTCCAAGTGTTGCATCACAGACCATTTTATATTTTTTTGTCCAGAGCAGCCACTTCATACAATCTGCAAGACAAAGTTCCTCTTGGGTTTTCTTTCTGTCACACCCCAGTGCTTTGGATGTATGAATGCTCTGTACCTGGATAATGCAGGCTCAGAAGAACCACTGGCACAGCCCAGTGTTGAACCCATCACACCATCAGAGATAAGACTATGTACTTTGATAATGCTTAATGCATCAAGAGAGGTTGTTATTCAAAGTCAGTCAGGTAATGGTGAGCTTCCTGGCAGAAGGAAGCAGGAACACATAACCCAAAGCCATTCCCATCACCTCATCAGCATGACTAATGAAGGTGATGAGTGCTGAAAGAGTGAAGAAGAGAGTATCTTTCCTTGAAAAAAAGAGAAATGGAATTGAGACCATAATGTTTTATGGTTTAACATCCACATAAAGGGGTCTGAAATCTCCATCAGCTCCGTATCTACTATGGATATACCTATTAATGGCTATTAGAAATCCAAGGTTTTCAGACAGATTAGGATGTGTGTGATGTGGAAGACAAAACAAGGAAATACTTGCTTTGTTTTTTGTTTTCCTTGCCCATGTGTTCATTAGGACTACAGTCTGAGGTAGGCAGCTACTTAGTCTAATACTTAGCTTGTCCTTCTTAACTTCTGATCAAAAGATTTGCAAATTAAGTCTGTCACACTCTCAGAATGATATATTGGAAAGACAAATCTTGGAAATCACCAATAAGAAAAGCTCAGCTTTTTTTTTTTTTTTTTTTTTAACATGAATCCCATCCTAACTGCATCTTTGAGTGAGGTGTTTTAAATATTTAAGACTAAGACTTATAGCCTAATTTTCTATGCATAGACCCCCTTAGGTATGATTTAATTAACAAGGGGTGCTTGAATACACTGGTAATGATAATTACTGTCCCTTCTTTATTCCACTGAAGGAAACAGATTTCCTGTCGGCTCACAACCAAGCATCATGATTCTTTTCAGTCTGAACAGAAGAATCTACAACAGACAGAGGTCATACTGACTACAGCCCTGAGAACAACACTATTTCTTATTGATTTCCTTTGTCCTCTAAAAAAAATAAATCTAAGTCCTCAGTCCTGTAGCTTAATGTTTGGTCTGGCCAGAACTGCACTCCAGTAGTTGAATAAATGACCCATAAATTTTCAGTACTATACAGTTGTTTTATGTTTAAAAGTGCTCATATAAAATTTCATTAGCCCATAACTTTTCTGTAGTATATTGGTTAACATAAGGAGAGTTCTAACCAAGTAAAATATAGTTATGTCATCTTTATTATTCCCCTACCAATAACCAGGCGCAACTTTCAGACCTGATGTAAGAGGGCATATCTTAATCTCAGTCATTAGGGTCTGTCTTTAGCTCCTGATGTCAAAAGTTAAAAAAAGGAAATCTGTTAGATGAAAGAGAATGTCAGTATTTGATGTACAACCCTCTTTTTCAACCCCATTTCTTGACCATAAAATTTATATCCATGGAAAATCTGAACATTTTTCTAGCACTATTCTCAAGCTTTTATTTCCAAGCTTTGTGATACATTTCACCTAAGAAATTATGAGTTTCATTTACATTTACTCTGAGTCAATATGTTAATTACTTTAGTCTCTATGTATGTAACAGAATTAATGGGAGAAAAAGAAAATTCATCTTTCAGCCCTCCTTATTTTCTGAACATCTGTGGAAGTTCTTTAACTGAAATAAAGACAGAATACCCATGGAAGTGTTGGTTAATGTGCAGAGGCCTGAAGTGAGATCAGAAAATCTATTTCACGGTTATTTATATACAATTATCATACATACATTTCTGAGTATTTAGATAAATGTGCACAGTGACCCAGGAAAATGAATGCTAAATAAAGTAATCAGCATCAATGAGGATGCGGCTTCGGTAATGGTTTGATTTCTCGCATCCATTTCTATTGCAGAAGAGATAAACTTTCACCTTTCACCTTAACAATTATTTACGTGATCGCCTAATTGTAAGCTATCAAATTCACATATTTTAGGGAAGTAGGTTTTTTTACTTATTAGCTACATATCACAAATGATTAAAACGTGCAGAGGATCAGTCAGCATGTCTCAGCAGCAGATCCAACTAAGTACGATTGCCACTCTGTTTCCAGTTATATGAACATATTCAACTGTTCTCTTACTTTCTCCGGCTCAGTGGATAATTGTTTAATACAAGTAGAACAGCTCAAACATGTGAACTTCACCAAAGTGGAAGCAGTTGCAGTTCAAATCTTTCCTTCACATTTAGCCCACCCAGGTTGGACCCTGGCTCCCATATTTCTGGGAAGTTCTCCAAATAGAGGGTTAACAGCTATCCTGAGAGGTCCTTTGTTTACCGCTTATGGAAGGAAAAACATGCCTAAGTAGAAC
>JAOWBP010057365.1:0-41041 GCA_028571105.1 Tragopan temminckii
CAGAAAGGGTTGTTAAGCACTGGAATAGGCTCCCCAAGGAGGTGGTTGAGTCACCATCCCTGAATGTGTTTAAAAACTATTTGGATGTGATGCTCAGGGACATGATTTAGTGGAGGGTTGTTAGAGTTAGGGTAGTATGGTTAGGTTGAGGTTGGACTTGGTGATCTTGAAGGTCTTTTCCAACCTGAGCGATTCTATGATTCCAATCTAGCATGCAGGATGTTTGTTTGTTTTGTGTTTAATAGTCTAAATACATTGCTATATACATATCTAAACTTCTGCAGCAACAGCTACATAGTGGGTTAGAGTGGAAAATTCTGTAGCTTGACACCATTAATTGAAATAGACTTCTGCAGCTTAGAATTAATAGTCTGCTGCTAATATTTTAGTGCATTTTGTATCCTATGTCAAAATAATATGCATCCAGATGCTCATTTAGAACTTCTTTTCTGACCAAATTCTCTTTTCCTATGCCTGTTTCTGTTTCTTCTAGTCCATTGGAAATGAAAATCACATGCTCCAGTCAATATGGTGCTAGGACACAGGATGCTGTTTTATATTCTTTTACACAGAGCATGTGGCAGCAATGCTCTGATTCAGGTTTCTTGATAAAATACAAAGAATTCTTAACTTTCGTAGTTCTCTAGTAAGACTTAGACTTTTGAGTATTTTTTTAATGAGACTGATTCCTAAAAATATTTTTTATATTATTGTTTTGACTGACCCTCTGCACAGTCTTAATACGCCACATGAGTAATTAGCTACAGCCATGTAATTCTTATATAGTGCCTATCTTTTGATTATTTTTGCCTTGAGGCAGATCTAATTGCGTTAAATTTTACATCATACAAAGGAAAAGAATCTGAAGGAAAAGTTTTTAATTGAGCTGTAGTGGTTGAAAACTACATTATTGTTGAACTTTATGCATCCATTGTTTTTTCTAACCTTGCTTTTTTGAGTGATACTGAGATGCTGTGCGCAAAATAGAGTAAGTTTGTGTACATATTGTTGAAAGTGTGTAAAGTAGTTTGTAATTTCTGCTTGTTCACTGAAGTATTTGTTAATTGCTGTTGAAATGGGAAAAAGAACAAAACCATATATTTCTGCAACTGTTAATCTAGTTCTTCTGAAAAACCTGCGTGAGCTGATACATGGAGTTTCTTAGCTTTTACAAATATTTAGCCACTAATATGTAGTTGTTGGGAGCTGTTTGCGGAAAATCTCTGCCTTTCTTCACCAAATGAAACTTTAATAAATGGCTTTCTAGACACCTGAAAGCACTGTGGTTGCCTATATAGTCAAATTGAATTTGGCAATACAGTGGGGTTTTCTGGCTTTTAGTTTTGCGGTGGGCTTGCTTTTTGTGCTTAAGGGATGTGCTTCAACTCTTCAGCCCCTTATGTGAATTGTTCAGTCTCTGGTTTTTAAAATTCTAAATATATTCTTCAAGAGTTTTATTTATTCTTACTCCAGAGCTGCTTCCAGAAGCACTGCCTAAATCACAAGAAGAAGGAAAAATAGGTAGGAATAGAGAAAGAACAGCAAACATTGGCTTTTAGTGATCAGCCATGGAAATGAGTGAATTTAACTAATAAGTGAAAATTGGTCATTTTTTTCTTTCCACTGTGCCTGTAGAAATATGTATCACCAGCTAACTTACTCCATTAAAAATACATGAAAACAAGGCAGAACAATTTAAGTGTAATAGAGTTCTGGAAAAATAGAAATGCTAGGACATGGACAATCTAGATGACAGACAAATTTCTGCTGTTGAACAGAAAATGTGGGAGGAAGATTAAAAGTTATGGCTCATTTGACTTCAAGGTGAAACCCAGCTGTCTGCAAAGAAATGGCAGAGACTGAGGTTTTGGCTTAGATGAGAGCAGGTCCGGAATGGGTTTATGGCCCAGATTCTTGGTCTAAGATTTAAAAAAAAAAAAAAAAAAACACACACAAACAAACTAGTATCACTGGGAGGTGCTGGTTTCTTCTGGGAACTGATGACAAGATGTGTGGGAATGGCTGTACCAGAGGGGTTCAGACTGGACATTAGGAAACATTTATTTACCATGAGGATGGTCAAACACTGGAACAGGCTTCAAGAGAGGTAGGTGGTGCCGCATGACTGTCAGTGTGCAAGGGGAATTTGGGCAGTGCCCTCATCAGTATGCTTTAACTTCTGATTAGCCCTGATGTGGTCAAGCAGTTGCAGTCAGTGGTTTCTGCAGGTCCATTCCAACTGAACTGTTCTGTCATTTATTGTTCGCAAGTGAAAAGGTTTGTTTGTAGGAAGCCTGTATACAGTTTAAGAGGGGTTATTTAAAACTAAAAGAGGGGAGCACCTGTGTCACTGTCTCCTACCACAGCCTGAAAAATCTGACTCATGGAAGTGAGAACTAGTGTTTAAAATGGGAGCTGTATCACTGAAGAAAACCTAGGAAGCAAGCTAGCAGAGGATAGCTTGATATGAATAACAGTGAAGTAAGACGGGAGATAGGAGCACAAAGATTACAGGGAAGTGCTGTGGAAAGACAAAAGCTTCTGAGGAGAGAGGGATAAAGGGACTTGGATAAAGAAGCTCTCATTTCTGTTTGACAAACAGTACTCATGTCATGTGCAAATATAACCATCTGCTAGAAATAACTTACTGTCACCTTTGTCTGAAAGGAGCCACTGAAGAAACCTGCACTTTTGGTTAATTTTCTGGGCAATGAGAGGCAGTAGATGTCTAACTAGTGTCCTTGCATGGCATGTTGTTCTCCGTATACTAGGAGAACATGATGGGCTTGTAATGTGTGTGGATGTTATAAAATTGTATGTAAGGCTATAAATATATTATATAAATATATGGTATATATTATACATATATATTTATATATAAAAAATTATTGCTGTAAGCCTAGGGGGAAAATAAAGTTCTGTATTGAGCATGTAATATTTTTGAGGCACTGAGTCAAAAAATTGTTCTTGTCTAGCCATCTGCTGAGAATTCAAACAGTAATAAAAGTGTTTGTTGTCTTGCTTTAGTAACCCAATGCTGTTCTTCTGTGTGTGGGAGAACAGTTGCTGGTGGCCAGGTTTCCCTACTTGGCTTAATTTTCACTTTGATTTCTTTAAAAAGAGAATCTTGACTCCTATAAACAAGCTTGAAAGCATCTTTGTTTTGAATAACTGGTCTGTAAAACAAACAAACAAACCTGTTTTGTGACAGAAGATAGGAGAGACTTATATTAAAATTCATCCTGGTATGTGAAGCTTTAGTGACTGCTCTCTAGAAGGTCATACCTCATGTGTATTTGTAGTGCATTGTATCATTTGGTGATTCTGTTATCAAGCCTTACAATTTGTGACCACCTCTGAATGACATTTTGTCTGCTTGTGGAGACTGCACAATGCTCTTGCATAAAGAGCTGCAATAGTTAATGACAGTAATTGTTCAAAAAACGTGCACCTGTTTCTGGTATGCCTTTGTTTCAACTCTTTGAAAGGGTAGGTAACAGCAGGACAAGGGGAAATGGTTTTAAGTTGAAGGAGGGAAGATTTAGGTTGGATGCCAGGGGGAAGTTCTTTACAGAGAGAGTGGTAAGGTGCTGGAACAGGCTGCCTAGAGAGGCTGTGGATGCCCCGTCCATCCCTGGAGGTGTTCAAGGCCAGGTTGGATGGGGTCCTGAGCAGCCTGGTCTAGTATTAAATGTGGAGGTTGGTGGCTCTGTCTGTGGTGGGGAGGTTGAAGCTTGATGATGCTTGAGGTCCCTTCTAACCCGGGCCATTCTGTTTGGTTTCAAACTGTTTATTGGGTCTCTTTATTGTTCTTCCTGGCCAAAAAAGTCTAATCACCAATCCTTTTGATATTGCTTGTTTTAAAGTGGCTACCAATGTAGTTTCATGATATTTGGACCTCTCTATTGTCTGGAGACTGTAGGATAAGCTGTTGGGATCTAGTCTTGTTCAACGTCTTCATCAGTGACCTAGATGAAGGGATAGTATGTACCCTCAAAGTTTGCTGATGATACAAAGCTGGGAGGATGGCTGTCACACTGGAAGGTTGTGCTGTCATTCAGCAAGACCTGGCCAGGCTGGAGAGTTGTGTGGAGAGAAACCTTTCGAGGCTCAACAAGGGCAAGTGTGGAGTCCTACACCTGGGAAGGAATAACAGCATACATCAGTAGAGGTTAGGGGTTGACCTGCTGGACAGGAACTCTGCAGAGAAGGACCTGGTTGTGCTGGTAGACCGTCCCCCTCTACTCAGCTTTGATGAGGCTGCATTTGGAGTACTGTGCCCAGTACTGGGCTCCTCAGTTCAAGGAATGCAGGGAACTGAGCCCAGAGGAGGGCCTCAAAGATGATTAAGGGCCTGGAACATCTCCCTTGTGAGGAAAGGCTAAGAGACCTGGGACCGATCAGCCTGGGGAAGAGATGACTGAGGGAGAATCTCATCAATGTTTATAAACATCTTAAGTGTGAGAGTCAAGTGAATGGGGTCAGGCTCTTTGCAGTGGAGCCCAGAGGCAGGACAAAGGGCAGTGGGTGTAAACTGGAACATACATAGGAAATTCCATCTTAACATGAGAAAAAATTTCATTAGTTTGAAGATGACAGAACACTGTAACAAGCTGCCCAGAGTCGCTGTAGAGTCTCCTTCTCTGGAGATATTCAAAACCAGCTTGGATGCTTTCCTGTGTAACCTGTAGGGAACCTGCTTCAGCAAAGGAGTTGGAATAGGTGATATTCAGATGTCCCTTTCAACTGCTATGATTCTGTGATTCTGTGTAGCCTTTGTAGCAGCTTTTGCTTTAAGTAAGCTTTTAGGCTATTTTTTTCAAAATGCTCTATAATGTTCTAGTTTGCTAGCATCCCCTGAGGCAGGGATGTTAGTTGGGTATGGAAACTATTTGACATGTTTTGATATGTGTTTGTTCTGCAGTTGCTTCTACTCTTTTTTAAATGAAGTGAGAATATGTTCTTTGGTCTTCTCTGAGGTCTCTCTTCTTTATCTGAGTGTAATGATAATTGCACATACTGACTTTCTTGTGCTGGATGGGAAGCTTGTTGGCATTTGAATGTCACCTTGGGGGTAGCAGGGAGTCTCAATTGGTCATGTTTCCAATATTTTCTTCACAACTTCATTGTGTTTCCACTTCTCTTGTATTGCTTAAGAACTCAGAAGAAATGTGATACTCATTTTTAGGGGTGTTTTTCTTCCACTAAGGTCTTATACTTCAATATATTTGGTAAAATATATCTTCAACTGGAACATGCAGTGATATTTCTAGCAGCTCAAGCTGTCCATCATTGGTAATTGCACAGTGAATATCTGTCTGCAGAAAAAGCTCTTGTACCATCCTCTGTAAATTCCCTCAAATACCTGCTGACTTTCTCCTTCGTCTTACTGTTTTCATATGTTTGTCTCAAAATGTCACTTTCTGGAAGACTTTAGGCTGATCATACAGTTAGTGCTAGAATTTTTCATCTCTATTGAGTCTCTGCATATTTTCTTCAAGCACTTAAGTATTTTGCTGAATGAATGGAGAAAAGAGTGCTGTAATTCCAACTTCTTTAATGAATCTAATTGAATTACAGTGCTGTAGGAATTGCGGATTCTGTACATTTACTTAGTGATAAAAGTGGTAACAGATGTGAGTTCAAAACTCGTTTTCTGAATTATGGCTGTTTCATGCAACTTGAATCTGGAAGTAGGTGAGGATGCTAGAGTGATGAAGCTTTATATTATTACTGTTGGATTCAACAGCAATTACTTGTCCTGGGACTGAAAATTAGAGGGAAGGATAAAAACAGAATCTTCATGGTGCTTGATCTTGGTAATGCAGACTTGTGATCTTGCACAAAGCACGTCACCCCAGTGACACGTTTCCCTGAGTTAGATTCACTGTAGATACTCAAACATGGTTAATCTTCTACGCACATGCATGTTAACCCCAGGCTTTACCAAAAGGTTTTTTTATCAGTGAGAAAAATACACTTACTGTAAAGCATCTTCTGCAAACTAGGTTAATGTGGATCTACGATGGACATTCTTTTTATTAAGTTCCAAAAGACACACAATTATAATTTTCTTATAAAAATTCACATTTTTCAGTGAGGCTGATTCTTTGGAAAAAGAATTTAAATGTGTTAGCAAAACCATTAGTAGTTCTTGACAGAAGACAGACTATATCACTGGTCTGCAGAAGCTGCATTTTGAATAGGAGAAATATACTCACCAAATACATTAACCGCTCACTGAACATTTAAGAATCAAAACACTTTGGAAAAGCTTTCAGGACTACGGATTATGGTTTCAAATTTAAAAATTGATGCACATTTTCAGCTTCGTCCATTACTGAAACAAGAACATTGCTACCACATTAGAGTATGAGCAGCTTTTACATAATTGCGAGACAGTTATTCTCTTCCACAAGTGGGTCATGAAAAATGTAAAAGTCTTTATTTTCTCTTTTTGTGATAGTGTCTAGCAACTCTGAAAGTTGTTTCTTTGCACTACATTTGAAGGAATGAAAAACTGTTAACTGTTCAACAGTATTAATGAGATTGAATTTGATATAAAGAGGAGCTCAGTCCTTCGTTTTACATTGTTTAGGAGAAACGTGAATGTGCCATGGATGATACTGATAAAAATGGCTGAAGAACTTCAGTTTGAAAGTCTTTCAGTCAGTGCATTTGTTAAAACATTGCATTGTGTTTATCATGCTGAAATATAAGAAGGTAACAATGCTACTATATTTCTTTTTTTAATGCAAGCCTAATAACGCTTAAGAAAAAACTAAGTGCTAATACGACAGTTGGTGTAACAAAACATTTTGCTGAGAACATTCATGTTATCAAGTGATGTCAGATTTTGTTAAATTGAGAACTAAATGTGCATTAAAAAAAGTCCTTGAGCTTTTGTGAACTGAAGACTGGAGCCAAGAGATGTATAAATTCTAACTTAAAAAATATACTGGATATTTATGTGATAACAGTCCAGACTACTACACTGGGAGTTTGAACTGTTAATTTCTGGAACTAAAAGTTGGATTTACTACACTTTGATGTAGAGAATCCTTAGGGAGTGAACTGCTAACAGTCATACACTTTCCTCAAAATGGAACAGTCCACAGGGATTGGTATGATAGTATTAAACTAAATGGTACAAATATTTAGCTGAATTTGACAACTAGTATCCTTATGGACTATTAAATAATTTGTGTGACTGTTACTAATATTGTGTAATTGCTTTTATAAAGTGGAATCTCTAAATCTTCTTTTAAGTATCTTTAGCTTGAGTTGACTTTTGAAAACAGCTTTTAACAAAAACTGTAAATTATTTAAAAATCAGAAAATGCAAGTTAATGTAGTAACATTTCATTGAAGTATTTCAGCATGCTTTGTGTCATCTACATTAATTGATACTTTAGCCTGAACGTTCCTTTAAACATAAGCTTTCATTAACTAGTGCATTTCAAAACATAGTGGTCCTTATTTTACATCTTTTTTCTGTTCTGAAATGTAGACTGTAATTGTCACTTTAATACATTAAGATTCCAGTTTCCAAAATGATGCATTTTTGAAGCATCAGGAAAAGTTGGTGACTTCCTGTTTTTCTCCTTTGGCTTCATCTATTTTGCAGCAACTAAACTGATCAGTTTGGTAGGTTCCACAGCAGGAATGTAATAAGCCTCTTCCCACTCTAGTCTGCTTGAGTGCCCTTTTCATTTTCCTTCCACTGTGAAGAAGTTGGTACTTTTTAAATTTTGTCAAAGACAACATTTTGGATTTTTTTCCATTCTTATACTGTTATGTGATCTGTTATATCCTTTTTAAGAAGCATGCTTAGTATACAGTTCTGAAGGATACCTGCTGTACTTTCTTTTAGAAATCTGAATATTGATGTGCAGTAGCCAGAACTTATTAGTGAAGGTACTTTTTTAGATCAAAACCAGTTGGAGTAATAGCTTTTAAAGATATTTGTAAATGTAATTGTCACGCTTAGCCTTATCATTTTAGGGTAGCAGGTCAAGTTTCAGTCAATCAAGGCTGATTTAACAGGTTGCTATATATGCTTCAGAAAAAGCACGTCCTTAGACTAGTCTTAGTTGTTGCTAAAGTCTTTTGATTTTTCATTTGTGGATTGTTTTTCTGCCCCAGTTCAAATCAGTTCTGTGAATCATCTGGCAAAATCTTTATATCTAAAGTGCCTTGATTCCTCAGGTTTGAGATATGGCTTATGGAATTTAAGTCCTTCCTGTAAGACACACATTATATTGGTACTTGAAACATCCCAGTAGTCATTAAAAATGCATTAGTCAATGTAGAAAGAGCAGAATTACTTTCTTCTAAAACAGGTTGCTCCAAAAGTAATGCCTTCTGTTTATATCAGTGGAAACTACAACAGATACAAAGAGAACAATAATACTATTTGGAAGAACCAGTTCTCAGCTACAAAACTCTATTTCTCAACAAAGTCTACCATTAGCTATGCATTTTCATAAGCAATGATTAAGAGCCTGCATGTCATGCTCATTTAAAAAAAAAAAAAGCAGCATCAGAGGTGATTTTTTTTCCCCCTCCCCCTCCCTTTTACAACTGCTCTGATGTTACTGGTAGGAAAATGTTGCCCATGTACTCCATCTTTTATTGGCTCAAACAGGTGGAAGTCAGGAGGTGCCAAATCTGGACTATACTGTTAGTAGGTAGGACAATCCAGCCTAGACTGGCAGTATGCTCCAGGGTCGTCAAACTGGTATGGGACCTGGCATTGTGTTGTAAGAGAGAGGTTGTCTTCTCTGGCCTGACTCTGGAAGTTTGAGCCTTCAGCTTAGTCAGTGGTGTGGCACTGCAGTCAGAGTTGATGGGTTCCGGGGAATCTATAAGGCTCACTCTTTTCTGATTCCGAAAGACAGTGCACGTCACTTTTTTACCCACTGAAGGCTGCTTCTTGAACATTTTCTTTGATGGGGATTTCACATCATCACTCTGCAGACTGCTGTTTTGAATCTGGTTAATAGTGGTGACACTGTCTTGTCACTAGCAATGATGTGATCCAGAAAGCTGTCACCTTCAGCCTTGTGTTGGTTCAGTAGGTCCTGAAAAACTTGGATATGATGTTCTTTCTGTTCCTATGTCAGCATCTGTGGGATTCACCTGGCACAAGCCTTGCAGTGTTCCAAGATTGCCACCATAGTTTCTGATGCATTGAAGACAATGTTCGTGCAGTTCCCTGGTAATAATCTGCTAATTTGCACAGATGAGCTGATTGAGGCACTATTCATTTTGTTTTGTAACAGCTGCACGTGACTGGAACATGGCTTGTCTTTCACATTGCTGTTTCCACTGCTGAAACGCACCACCCACTACATCACTGTGCTTACATCGACTATTTGGTCTCCATAAACATTTAGTAAGCATCAGTGGATGTCGTTGGGTGCCATTTTTCCACATGGAGGAGTTCAGTTCCACGCCTTTGCTTCATCTGACACTTCCATGTCAGACTGCCTCTCTGCTACTGTCTGCTACATGACAACAAAATGCAATGAAATACTGATGGGAAGGTTCAGGCTCTACTACTGTACCACCACCATCTGCCTCTGATGTTTGGGCAAGCAAAATAAAACAGGAGACATCACTTTCAGAGCAGCCCTTGTATAAAACATATTGGCTTTATTCTTTGACTTTTTTTGTAAAGATATAAAGAAGCAGTGTTCTGTAATGAACAGGATATGGTCTTGATGTATGAGGTCAATAAAAACTGTTCTGCTATACTTTGAAAGTTTGGTAAAGTCTGCCCATATCCCTGTTGCAACATAAATATTCTAGCACAGCACCTCAATCTGATACTTTGATTGAATCTCTGGAATGTTACTAGTTTATAATAGATGCCAGATATTTTTAATAAGCTTTGTTGGGAAAAAAAGGCCTTTTCTTTGTAAGTATATAATTGACAATTGTTGATCTAGTGTTTGTGTTTTTTCTGAATTTTGGATTGGCTTTTGATTGTCATGTGTAAGATGGTGTTTGCCTCCTTTTGTTGGGGGCGATACTTTTTCAATGTGTTGAAAAAAGATGTGATTTAGGACAACTTCTAAAAGCTGTAAGGCCAAGCTTGGTATATCTGACTTGGTATTTCTGACTTGGTATGCTGCGTGCCATCTTTGCTTTCTGTTATTCAGTATCTTCCTCCTCCTTCTTTTTTGACGAAGAAGCATTTTTGTCCAGAGAGTCGGGAGGAAGAGTATATTGTTTTAGTCCCTGCAACTGTTTTGTCTTACATAGTTGTTGAACAACTCTGTATCCTTTTAAGTGTAAAATGATTGTGTTATACTGAGAGCCTGATGTATATTTTTCTAATGTCTTGGTGTATTTTTAGGTCATTTTTCGTTTGTTGTTAGAATGACCTCTCGACACCAACTTTAAGACAGTAATCTTTATTTTTTGTGTCTGAAACTCAGCTTCTGTTGTTCATTGAAGATCACAATGGAAGATTGTGTTTGGAACAAGTTATTGTTGGCTTCGGCAACAGTGATTTTCAAAGTCATAACTTATTAGAAGCTTGTACGTTCTTAAATTGCTTTATAATTCTCTGCCCTTAACTTGTGAGGTTTATAGACCGTACTGTTTGAAATGAAAAGTATTGAATAAAAGGCAAAACATAATGTGTTGGAATATACAGCTAATGCTGCAAATTCATTGCTCATAAAGAGAGTAGTGCAATTTTCTGTAGCCATTACTTCAGATCTTTACATGTGATGTGCAGAAGGTGAGGAAGCACCCCTTTTATATTTATATTTTTAAGTCCAATTGATTGTTAGATGCACTTATGCACACATCCTGTAACTGAGGTACAGGATGTAGGCCTTTTCACTTTCTAAGTTCTTGAGTAGATGAGCAAAGGTGTAATTCAGAAAACTGTTTTCTCACAATGCAATATAACGTGTACTACTTATCTTCTGAGGTTCATTGCAAAAAATAGTGTAGAAACTTGTCAGAATCATTAGAATTACTAGAGTAAAGCAACTTGGAATATGGCTTCTCTTTTGAAGCTGCAATTTGTTTATAACCGATGTATTTTTTTTTTTAGTAAAGAGTTGTTGACTAGCATTTGTGTCTCTAGAGAAGAAGAGGAGCGTCTGAGAAATAAGATCCGAGCAGATCATGAAAAGGCCCTGGAAGAGGCGAAGGAGAAATTGAAGAAATCGCGTGATGAGATTCAAGCTGAGATTCAGACTGAAAAGAACAAAGTAGTGCAAGAACTGAAAAAGAAAGACAGCAAGCCACTGCCCCCTGTTCCGTTACCAAATCTTATAGGGATAAACAGTGGAGAACCAGCAGACCCAGATATTCGAGAGAAGAGGAACAAAATTAAAGAGGTAAATACAATGATAACTTGTATCTGGTAGCAGTTATTTATACAATATTCAGTTGTTTTTACATGAAACAATATAAGATAGATAGGACTACAGATCTTCTTCATTAACAGTGAGTCAAAAGCTTAAATCCAGTATTTTTTTATTTATCAAGACATTTTATTGCACTTTTTCTGCTGTTAGTGTTTGTATTTCTTGGGATAGCAATTTAAAAATTATGTTAGGGATTTCTTGAATTAGGTGGTATAGGGGTCGAAGTTTGTCATTAACAAATGGAACAGGGACAGTGTATTTGACTTTGTCAGGTTCCATTGAAAGCATATGGTCTTTTAGTATGTCACAAGATAAATATTTTAAAAAGTAGATGGGAAGATGTGGAAAAAATAACCTACTTCTAAAATTTGTAAATTGCCAAGTTAGTATTTGTTTTTCAAATTAAGTTTTAAATAACTCCTAAAAATAGGAATTTAAGTTGTCTCATTTACCTGTAAAATATTCAAATTAATATGTTGGCTTAAACTTATGATTCTGTGGCAGCCTACACCACAGAGAGTACTGACTCTAATCTTATCCTTTTCACCTGTGAGATTCATTGCAAAATTTTCGCTGGGCAATGCCAGTTTATTATGTACATCAGGCATTTTTCTGAGTCTGTATTTTCAATTAGTCTGGCAGAAACATTATAGGCCATTTTTTCTCTCCCCTTCACCCCCCAGATCTGATTAGTTTTATGCCTTCGAGACAGGTTTACAGACAGAAATGGTTCTGACCAGAGGTAGAGGGACACAAACTCTGTATGTAAAGAACATCTGGGACCACAGCGCTTAGTTTCACTGAGTTTCATAAGCTCATATAAATATGTCAGTTATATAGCTGTCCTAATAATAGGAAATTACCAAAGCTGGAGTATGTGGCTTGCAGTGGGTAGGTCACCCAAGTTAGAATTTTACTGTGAATATTAATGATGGCTATGTAAAATACATTCTTAACAAGTAATAAGCAATTCTTTATGTCTGTGGAATGGTGTCATTATTTGAACCCACAGGTAGCAAATCCCTTCTGTAATTTTAACTGGAATTTACTGTAGTTAAATACATCTTGAGTTTGCCACCTATGTATTTAATGGGTAGAAAAATAATTTGACCAAGCACTGAACACTGATGATGATGAACTGGATAAAAAACCCTGAAGTTCAGTTAGATTAAACCTAGGACTAGAAGGAAAACAGAAAATCAGAACGATAATCTGTATTACTGAAATTATTTTGTCAGCAGGTATACCTTTGTGAGGGAACAATTGCTTCAAGTTAAAACAGATTTTCTTGCTGGTAACCAAAAAAAAAAAGGGAAGTTTGGACCATTCTTCTGATCTATACCTGAAGGTGTAGCAATTTGTCTTCATGGCTTAACTCTTGTGATTCTTGCCATGTATCTCATGCTATAGAAGGGTTTTTCTACTTCTTGTTGCTCATTTATCAGTCTAAGTGTGAAAAACATAAATGAGACTTTTTTTTACTGCGTTGTTTATGACTCCTATTGTGGCTTCTGAAGCGTTTAACTTTTATAGCCAGACCAAAGATTTCATGGAATTATGCATTAACTAGGTAAGTACTTCAGTTAGGATATCATACCTTTCTACTGAGCGTTCTTCACCAGTGTGATTGTTGTGCTTGATAATTCTGGATTGTACTAGCATGATAAAGATTCTTTGTTATGTGAGTTGACTTTACTGAGTCCATCTTGATACTGATGTTGGTATCCAGTGAGGTCTGGAATTTAAGTTCTTCGATGCATGAGGTCATCAGTTCTACCCCTTCACCCATCTGACAGTAGAATATAAAAATAGAAGGCCCGCTAGTCAGAATGGACAAATGAGTGCTGCTGAACGCAGTGTTGTTGCAGACTCGCTTACTTCAAGATTTTGACATCTGTGTGCAGTGGATATAATATGACTGAGATAAAACATTGACAGAGTACTATTTTACCTGAAACCTGTTTTTGATGTATCAGGTGCATAACAGTTTGCTGCAGTGATTCCAGAGATACAGTTCTACATATTGAAATTTGCTGCCATTGTTGCTGAGCTCGTCTCACTGTTTTGTTGGTTTTTTTTTTTCACGACCGCTCTAGAGTAATATAAATGGTCTTTGTAGTTGAGATGCAGATATAACAACAACAAAAAAAATCTAGGAGACAGTGTCTCCAGCATAGGTCTACATCTAGCTATGTAACACTTCTAACACACAGCATATTTGCCTGGATTAGGATGAAAAAAATTGCACAGGAAAGTGCCTTGTTCTACTGAGGCTGCTTATCAGGTTTTGAAATGCCAGGTATTCCTGAGGAGGCAGTTGACTCTTGCCTTGCTTTATTTTGAATTGTCCTGATGCATGTTTTGTGAGCACAGCATTCCTCAAACAGCTCTAGACTACTTGAATTCACAAAATGAATGAATTTATGCAGCCTACTTCACCTAGTACCAAGTGGTGGAAATGTAGAATAGACTAGCTGATGGGAACAATTTGTAACAAGCATGTGGGTATTTGCAGTCGGGAGGCAGACTAGTTTCTATCGCATTTACAGATGTGAAAATGCATTGCTTTTTCTTTTGAAATACTATTTTGGGGAAGTCTTTTTTACAGATTGCTGTATAAAAAGATTTGGTTTTGCTAACACTTCAATATTTTAAAACCTTTTCTTTCAGAAATTAGGATTGTGAAATGCTATTAAGAGTTTTATTAAGTATTTTGAAAGCTTTACGTAATAGGAATGTTCATTAAGCACAGAGAGGGATGCTTCTTAAGATTGTGGAATAAACTAGAAGCAGATTCTGCATCTCTTGGTTTTGAATTTTCTTGTTCAGTTCTGATATTTGTATTTAGTGTTTCACTGTTCTCAGTTGGAACTAATTCACAAAGTATATAAATTTATCTGTGTTCTAACAGTTCAGTTATTTAAATAAGGACAATACACTGGCTCATCTTGAACAGTAACAATTTTGAGAATTAAAGTTTTTCTCAGCTACTTACCATGAAAGCTTTGTAGTACTTCTCCAGTATATTGGGTTGCTCTTCTGACTCTAAAAAAAAAAAAAAAAAATTAGCATTTTAAAATCAATTAAATCAATTTAAATCAATTTTAATAATAAACACATCTAAAAATGATTATTGTTGGTATACTTTAACTTTGTACTAACCGTAACTTTGTATTACAGTGATTTTTTTCATACTAATGTAAAGATTAAATAGTTTTATAAAAGGACAGATGAGACTTGTTTCATCTTTCAGAAGATTTTAAGATGTCTTTCTGAGGCTAATGCAGAGAAATTAGGTATATAACTGTTAGTTTGAAAGTCACTGGTTGCCTTTCAAAGTTAAATTAGACATAAATTGTGTGAGCACTAGGAGTTTGGGGAACTTAATTTCCATTATGTCCTTTGGATGGTGTTCAGAGTATTAATTTTTGCTTCAGTTAAATGTAATCATTATGAATGTTACTCTGTTTTTCAATGTGTTTTGGCTCTTTGAAGAGTTAAGTTTTTATTCAGTCAAATAAGGGAAACTTTTTTTAACAGTTAAACACTATTCAGAATTCAGGTTTCTTTCATTTCAGACTAAGGCTAACTTCACAGTATTGCCTTGCTGCCAGCCTTAATTTCATATAGTTGTTAAAATATAGTATTTAAACCAATAACTCATTCAGATTATTCTGCATATATCTTATTCTAAACAGAAGTGCTTATTTTGATCAAGTCCATAAGTGGCAGTTTTGTGAACTGTTGAAGTTATGACCGTATTAGTTCTTCATATGAATCTATGTATTGTATTACATACAGTGTTAATTTTACAAGGATGTAAAGAGTTGGGTAGCGCTCATAGGAATTGGCTGTAGACATGGTGTTGATAACAGGGTTATGGGTTCTATGACCAGGGATCCCCATTTGCAGATCAGCATCTACCTGGGAGAGTGTGAAGTGGGGTGAAGGTCTCTTTGTCAGCAGAATGGGTGACCTCAGGAGGAGGAGGTAGAGAGAAAGCTACCAGCAGCTCATTGAGGATGTGATGGACAGGGTTGATTAATGAAAGGTCTGGGGCAGTGTCACAAAGAGAGATCACAGAAGTGATGAAACAGGGATTTCTAGCACTTGAATGTAAGCAAGGAAGTACCTAGAAGACACTTAGGAGAAATCTCCAAAACTCTTACTGGGAGATTAGTGTGCTGAAGTGTGTCTTTGGGGTCCACGTACTTAAATGTACACAGTGCGGCGAATAAACATGATGAAACAGTGACTTAGGTACAGCAGCAGGGCTGTAGTCTCCTTGGAATCAGGGAGACGTGGTTGGATGGCACCATGGGTGGAGTGTTCCAACAGAGTTAAAAGCTCTTTAGGGAAGGCTGACGGGGAAGATGAAGAGGTGTAGTTTCCCTTCATGACACAGCAATTGAAATACATGGAGCTTTGCCTGGGGATGGATAATAAGCTAACTGAGACATTTTTGGTAAGGGTTAAAGAGGAGATGTGGGTGATGCTGCAGTGGGTGTTATAGGCCACCTGACTGGGAGGAACAGGCAGATGAGACCACTGTAAGCAGATAGGAGCAGTTTCACATTTGCAGACCCTCATGGGGGATGTCAGCCAGCCTGATACAGAATAATGTAGGTTGGAAAAGACCTGTCAAGATCATGAAGTCCAACTATAACATAATACTACCAAGTCCACTACTAAATCATGTTCCTAAGCATGATGTCCATGTTTGTTAAATACTCCCACAGATGGGGACCACCACTTCCCTGGCCTGTTCCAATGCCTAACCACTCTTTCCATGAAGAAATTGACATCTAATCTAAGCCTCCCCAGGCACAACTTGAGGCATTCTATTCTGTCATTTGTCACCTGACAAAAGAGACTGACACTGCACTGCAACTTCCTTTCAGGTAGTTGTAGAGGGCAAGATCTCCCATCAGCCTCCTTTCTTCATGCTAACCCACTAACTCCTGTGACGTCTTGTTTTCCAAGACCCTTCACTAGCTTTGCTACTTTTTTTCTGAATGCATTCCAGCAACTCACTGTCCTTCTTGTAGTGAGGGACCCAAAACAGAGCATAGTACTTGAGGGGTGATCTCACCAGTGCTTAGTACAGGAAAACAATCTCTTTCCAGTTTCTGGGAGCAGCCAGGATACCACTGATCTTCTTGACCACCTTGATGCACTTCTGGGTCATATTCAGCTGGCTGTTGACCAGCAGCCCCAGGTCCTTTTCTGCTGGGAAACTTTTCAGTCACTCTTCTCCAAGCCTATACCACTGCCTGGGTTTGTTGTGATCCAAACGTACCATCTGGCACATACCCTTATTGAATGCTATTCAGTTGGATGTGGCCCATTGATCTAGCCTACCAATATTCCTCTGGAAAACCTTTTTACCCTTTCATAGCCTCATGGCATAATTGTAGTTCTGAGATGCCTGCCCCTTCTTTCAAAGGTCATAAACTTTTTCTTCCTGTGTTCCAGAAGAAACTCTCTTCATCCAGGTCAGTCTTCTTCTCTGGTCAAGTGGGGCATTTCTCTTGTCAGTTCCCTCACTACTTGTCAGAAGGTTGCACTCCACATATTCTGGGAATCTCCTAGTTCCCTTCTCAGCTGAATTGCATTTGGAGAGTTGGAGTCTTGCTTGAGAATGAGTGCTAGCAGTCATGACATTTCTAGCTGCTTTTTGAATATTTTGTCTACTTCTTCATCATGATTGGGTGTCACAAGTCTATGGGTCCAGATGGGATCCACCTGAGGGTGCTGAGGGAGCTGGTAAACATGATTGCTAAGCTGTTTCCTACTATCTGTCAGTGGTCCTGGTCAGAGTTCCCAGATGACTGAGTGAAAAAAAGATGTGGAAGCAGTGGGAGTGGGGATGGGTGCCCTGGAAAGAATACGGGGATGCTATTGGGATGTGCTTTGATGGAGTCAAGAAAGCCATAACACAGGTAGAATTGAAGTTAACAAGGGATGTGAAAAACTACGAGAAGAGATTTTTTAAAATACATTGGGCAGAAGGGAGTGTACTCCTAATAAATTAAAAAGGAGAGCTGGCCTCTTCAGAAATGGAGCAGGTGAGGGTTCCATGCTTCACAGAAGATGGTGAAGCACTGGAATAGGTTGTCCAAGGAGGTTGTGGATGCCCCATCCCTGGGTGCGTTCAACGAAAGGCTGGATGTGGCTCTGGGCAGCCTGGTCTAGTGGTTGGTGACCCTGCCTGTGGCAGCCTGGTTGAAATTAGGTGATTGTTATGGTCCTTTTCAACCCAGGCTGTTCTGTGATTCTACGATATTGCCCAAGTGATAGGGAAGCTGGTGAGGCGAGATGTTCTGCTAGATCTCATACCAACAAAGAGGGGCCTGTTAGGGATATGCAGGTCAACAGCAGCCTTGACTTCAGTGATTGTGAGATAGTGGAGTTTAGGATCTTGAAGGGAGGAAGCAGGGGAGAAGCAAAATCACAGTGATGGACTTCAGGACAGCAGGCTCTGGCCTCTTCAAGGATGTAATTACTGGAGTCACATGGCTCCCTTCTCTCCCTAGAGAGAAGCTCAAGAAAGCTGATTAGTATTCAAGGATCACTTCCTCCAGTTGAAGATGGGTCCATCCTAACAAAGAGGAAGTCCAGTGAAAATGTCAGGGAACTTGCTTGGATGCACAAGATGTTCCTGGCCAAACTTCTTCACAAGAAGAAAGCATACAGAAGGTGGAAGCAAAAGAAGTAAAAAAAGAATTAGTACAGTGACACTGTCTGAAGATGTAAAGATGAAATTAGAAAAGTGAAAGTCAAAATGAAATTGGGCAAGCAATATCAAAGATGACTAGAAGGGCTAAATGAGATGGGAAGCCTGGTTATATAAGAGATGGAAAGGATTGAGGAACTGAGTCTTCTTTGTCTTTCTTTACTAGTAAGGCTGGTCATTAGGAATCCTAGGCCCAGAAGGTCACAGAAAGACTGGAGCAAGGAAGACACTTCCTTGCTGGAATAGGGTCAGGTCAGGGAATACTTAAAGAGTCTGGACATACATAAGTCTCTAACCCAAATATCATCACACGGGCTCATGAGTGAGGAGGGAGTTGGCTGGGCCCAGTCCTGTTGAAGATCTTCATTAATGATTAGGTTGATAGGGCAAGTCTGCTGTCACAACTGGGAGGAGTGGCTGAAACAACAGGGGGTTGGCTGCCATTATGAGGGACCTGGACTCGTGCTCCATCCAGAGGCTGGAGAAATTGGCTGATAAGAACCTTTTTGAAGTTCAAAAGAAAGTGCAAAGCCCTGTGTTGGTGGGGAACAACATTATACTGGAGAGAACCCATTCAGTGGTGGGCCATGAAGATGATTATCAGACTGGACCTCTCACAAGAGGGAATTTTTGAGAGAGCTGAGTCATCTTAGCCTAGAGAATGCTGAAGGGGTGGAATGGGAATGTTGAATTAACGTTTGTAAATACATGAAGGGAGGAACAGAGCCAGACATTTTTTTCTGTGATGCCCTGTGCCACCACAGAAAAAAGACAGTGGGCACAAACTAAAACATGTATGACCTTCCCCCTGAACATCAGGAAGCATTTCTGTACTGAGGAAGCATCTGCAAAGGCTGCTCAGAAGTTTTGGAGTCTCCTCCTTAGGGATCTTCAGGAGCAGTCTAGATATGGGCCTGGGCTGTTTGCTCTCAGTGAGCCTGCTTGAGTAGGACTAGGTGACCTTTGGAGGTCCCTGCCAACCTCAGCCATTCTGTGAAGTCTCTAAGCCTGCTAGCAAAAAGGAAGCTTTACCAGAATGTAACAAATGTGTAGTCAAGTGAATGGAGTGAAATAGTTCTTGTGTTCTAGGCTTCAAAGATACATTGGCAAAGTCTAAGAGTCCTCTGGAGCTTTTGTTCTGCTTGTCCTGTATTCATTGTGATACGCAGTCATGTAACAAGGCAGTCCTAATTGTACCCTTTATTCATTAAAAAGTTGAGTATTGTTCAAAGTTGTGCAGTGAAGGAGATGCCGATTTTGCAGCATGCTTGCTTCTTGAGCACTTTAAAAGCTTTCTAAGCTTCATGACACAGGCTTGAAAGGAGATGTTTTATTGATATTTGAAACGTTGTTTTTAACACAGCAAGATTTTTAATTGTATTCCAAAAAGATGAGCAAGACATTTAAGCAAAAGTTGTTGCAAGCCATCTTCAAGTGTCACCTCTGATCTCTGGATGTCTTTTTTAAAACATATGACACCTGCAGAACAAGTCACTGCTGAGTTTGGATGCATCAAGTGAGTCAGAAACAACACTTTGGTTGGGAAACTGAAGGTCTGCCAGTGAAAGTGAACTTAATCTAGGTTTCCATAAATCCACTCAAATCTTCTTCTAGTACATCTTATTTTAAAATGTGAATTCTAATATGGTACCTTCTAGAGGAGAGGTATTTACTTAAGAGAGGAGATAATTTTAGTGGAGGAAATTCTGGGAACATTTTTATAATTGTACTGAGAAGATAAGTGATTAAAACGTGCTTTCATCATGGTCTTTCAGTGTTGCTCAAAAAGCTCCTAACAATGTTAAGAAGTAACAGCTTTAAAAAGCAGCAAAACAAATGGATTCCTATGGCTTTCTGAACTGCCGTAGCCTTGTTACCACTCACCATTCCTCTCTCACACATACATTGCTGTGAACTTCCTCTTGTCTTCTAATTTGACTGAATGAGTTGCAGTGTATTTTGTTTGGTTTGGAGCCGCCTGTGTGCTAAATGCTGCCCTGCTGAAGAAATAAAGGAATGGATTATAACTGCCTTTCTCTCGGTTGGAGTAGTAATTTGTGTCCATCTTCCTTACGGAGACATTGATTTCTTTTTGTTTCTCACAAAAACTAGAGATCTGAAGTAGCAGATTCCTCCGACTCTGTGAAGTCAAGTTTGAAGTTAGACAATGGATTCAAAGGGTAGTTCACATGTGACAAATGACAGAAGTATAGACAGTGAGATTGCCTAAGTCTTATTCCCTTAAGAAATCAGATTTTAAAAAGTGGCAGTCCTATATCTGAATTCTATTTTGTGCACTTATTGAGAGAAGAGCTATGCAGAAGAAAAAGTATTTAATCATGCAGAGGTCTTTTTATACTGCATAACTTCTCTTTTCATAGTTAACTGTTCATGGTTTCCATGCTAATCTCATTTATTTTTGTAACTGCACTATTTCTGATCTAGCTAAATTGGCTGTCTTCTGTGGAATTTCTTTCAGCATTTAAAAACAAATTGAAGCAATTTTCTTTTGCTTTCAATATATTACTTTTGTTTTTACAGTCACTTGGGTAAGACATCTGTTTTTAGTAATGTTTCTGTATTTTGTTAAGATTTTTGCACTGTATTTTATAGCTCGCTACATCTGCCTTTGATCACAATAAAAATGAACTACTACAAATACTACTATCTACCTTTTTCAGTATTTAAGACAGTACTCCCTCCGTGTGTGTGAGTGCAAATGGTAATAAGCAAAACCCCAGGTAAACTACTTGTTGCAAGAACTGTTAGGTTTCTCTGAAATCTAATGGAACTTCTTGCTGGCTTTTACATTTTGAGTTTTGTGCTTCCTTTTTTTCCTATGGAGATTTTGCTAGCAAAAATCGTGAGTTCTGGTTGGATGGAAAGTACTGTATATTAAATTTCGGAAGATGTAGAGTACAAAGTATTTTGCAGCTAGGAAACTGATTGGAAAGCAACAGTATCCTCTTAAACATGGTAAAAATTGTACTATCTGCTGGTCATTTTTGCAGGATTTCTTTTGTAGCCCTTTATTTCCCAGAGCAACATAGAATATATGGCAATGTGTTCTTTACCCGAAGAACATAAAAAAAAAAAAAAAAAAATTGTTTGATATAAATACTTTGAGGCTATGTTTCTGAATTGCTGTGTATCAGTGACTTCATAAAATATCATTGTGAACTACTAGTAGTTGATCAAGAAACTCCTTTGTGGTGTATTCAGCTAACACATAGACCATATATGTATGCTTCTTCAGTAGCTGACACTTCCAACAATTAGTGTGTTTTGGGATTTGGATTCTTGATCTGCATTGCTGGCATCTATTCCTTTTTTCTGCTTACCAGTGGACTAGAAGGTGACTAAGATGACAGTGTTTTTTAAAGGATTCAAGGCAGGATCAAAGAACTACAGAGTCCTATGTTTGATGAATTAACTGTGCAGATTAACAGAAACTAGAAGAGGGAATAAAGTAGTTGAACACATACCAAAGATTTTCCAGTGTTTTTTTTTTTTAAATGATGATCATGATACACAAAGGAAGGAGACCTAATGGCTATACACATGATGCATCAAATAAAACATTTGGCAAGGTTCATTACTAACAGCTATTGGACTAAAGTAGTCTTGGATTTGAGGATGATGTCTCTCTTTTGTCCTAGAGAAACTGGTTGACTGCAGGAAGCAGCTTTGTCAACATGGAGATTCAAAGTAGAAAACTGAGGCCTGACAGAAGAATTGCAGAAAAATCTAGTGGGACTGACTGATTACTTGTATAAAGATAAAATGATCCTCACTGGGACTGGGAGAGGATGAAATAAAGTATGAGATGATTTATTCCCACTTGAGAATGAGAGCTTGTTCTTTGGGAAGGTCACTTGTAGTGCTTAATACCAGACAAAAAAAAAAAGTGTTTCAGGAAGGGAAGGTGAAATAAACAAAGTTCATTTGCTAGTGTATGGACATAGCATCTTGCATTCTTTGTGTAGTTCTAGTCTCTCAGTTTCAAAAGAGTGTGGTAAAACTGCTGAAAGTACATGAATAAGCTGATGAAGGTGGTTAAATTGTCTGAAAAGGCAGGAGTGGAAGTACTGCTTTCTAGTGGCTGGTGTGCAGTTCTGTTACAAAGATAATCTGTCAGTTTTCTGAACACAGGATTAGTTAAACCCGTGACTCTACCAGGTTCACTTATAACAATAAAAACAGAACAGATATCAAAAATACAGATTCACTACATTTAAAAAAAAAAATATCAAAACACTTTTGGCTTTCTTACAGAAATTTGAGCAGTCAGTTCACTGCTGTAAACTTTCCACACTTATGCCATTGATGTCTACTGTTTCAGTTCTTACCAAACTGAAGTATTGTCCCCTTACTTCCATCGGATGTCTTAGGCTTCGGGTCTTTTATGCAAACAGTCAAGTTCTCCATTTTGCATTAATGTGATTGACATTTTTGTTTTGATATAATAATGGATCTGTTGCTAGTTATATCAGAAAATGAAGAGAACACAGTTTTCTGCGTCTTAGAGCATGTTCCAAGCATATTTTTTGTATGGCAGAGGTTTAAATGGGTACTTTAATTTCTGTTTAGGTAGAGATTTGTAGTTTCCGGAAGAATGAAATAATGATTTTTCTAGTTATCTTCAAGAATCTGAGTGTCAATACATTAAAAAGATTATTCCTTTCTAGTCACAGGAATTCTCAACAAATTGTTTTATTTGCTTATTTCATAGGACTGTGATTTAGTTTTTTTTTTTAAGTTAAATCTCTACCCTTTTTGAGGAACTGGAAAGAAGCCTTTAGAAATAATAGTTCAAGCCAGACTGCTTCAGTGTGCTGCTGTAGTGATGAGGCTACCCAACAAAAGTCCTTTCTGTTACTGTAATCTCCTTTTATTCTTGAGAACATGATTTTATTAAAAGACATCATTATAATTCTGCCTCTATGAAATACCAATTTCTTAGCAAGTGCAGTGGATAAGATCCAATGAACCAGACACACACTCTAAAGTAAGTAAAAGGATCTAAGTATTTTGTGTGTACAAAAGCAGTTTCATTTGAGACAGATCTTGCTTTTTGGCATTCTGGCAGCAGAGCCCAAATTAATCTTTTTTTTGTAGAACTATCATGCTGTACATGCAATATTGCCTTGCTGACTTGTATTTTTGGATGCATACCATGATAAATATTTTTGAGACTGGTAAGTAATGAACCTATTCCAATAGGATTTGTTTTTTGTCAAAAGGAAAATCGATCATCTGGAATTAATAGAACCTGTGAAAGTTCCATCAGTAAAATGTTCATTCTCTGGTGGCCATGTGATAAGATCTTCATATTATATGCTGTCAAATGCCAAGGATTTACTATAACCATGTTACTTATAGTTCCTGAGTCAAAGTAACATCTGCTAGAGTTCTAGCTGTGAGAGGCATGTCTTCTGCCATCTCCCAAACTTCTGTTCCCAGTTATATAAGTTTGTATCCTGTTACTACATCCGGCAGCAACACAAATCTCATGTTGTTACCAGATCACTTGGTATATAATGCTTACTGAACTCAATATTTTGTACAGGAGCTGTGGGATTTCTCACATACACAGTTGTCTGCTCACCTGATACGCTGAATTCTTGGCTCAGTGGTAGACAAGGATGTCAGCTTCTGTACGAGAATAATTTGCAGCATTTGTCTGGAACAAATTGGATCATTTGCTGATGTGAAAATAATAAAAAGATCCTTGGAGAATTATAATTTTAGTTCCCTTGTTTCCTGTTTGGGAGAGGCAGAGGAGACATGGCAAATACCTGCTCATGTTTATGCAAGTAGCCTATACTCTTCAAAATATAATTTCCTTTCTCAGAATGTTAGCCAGTACAGTCAACTATGTCTTAGTCTCATGTTTGACAATGCTTCTGTATTTTCTTAGGTTACTTTTCCATTAATTGATTGATCTAGTGAAATTAATTCCTGTAAGATGTCTATCTTACAGTTTTTTCTAAGATGGCATTCAGGTATCTTACAAACTTAGATTTTTGAAACTTGCAGTGGTGTACACTTTATGCAATGTGTATAGTTTCCTCAGAACTAAATGATCTGCTTACAAACTTTTTTTAACAAAATTGTACCTTCTCCTCAGTTTCCCAGTAGGCATAGCAAATTGGAACAGAGCTAAAATGTCAGTATTCTCTTGATTCTCAGTTGTGAAAAATGTCATTGATGCATTCTAAGGTCTTAGAAGCTCATTCCCACTTTTGTGGAAGAAGGTTGGTTAGAGCTGCTGTGTCATGGGCACCTTGTTTAGATACAGAGCTCAGTGGTAACTTCTTAGCTCTGCGCTCTAGTGCTTTCTAAAAATACAAGTCTGTTTTTCTTCAAAGTGGTGTTTTCAGGAATGTCTTGTGATTTTATGCACAGTAATTCAGGAAGACCTTGACTGTCCTGTCCTATCCTTAAGTAGCCCTGTCTGATCTTTTAAGTGACCTTGCTATAGTCTAGAGGTTGGAATGAAGACATTCTGAGGTCCCTTCCAGCCCGAGTGAAGCTGTGATTCTTGATTCTATCACCATAAGTTAATAAGAAAAAAAAAGAGGAGGATTGTTTCTGGATAATATTGGTAGGAACTCTCAGAGCTATGCTATTTGTGATCAGCTTTTTTACTGTATTTAGTCATTCTGCAGTTTTCTTATGCTAGCAGAGGTTCTCTTTACCTGAGCCATCTTTGTTTGAGTAGCTATTAATCAATTATAGACACGTGTGCTTGTTAAACACTAAGGAATATGTCAGTGCTAATGAAATGGCTCTTTTTTCCTCTTTTAGTATAATACTAGTGTTCTTTTTTTCTTACAAGTTCTTGTCCTCCTTGTGTATCTCTGCTAAGTTCCAGGTTATCATCCGGGCATAAGTTGACTCCCTCCAAGCTTCTCCTGTCTCAGTTGATGTTCAGACAAATTATGGCTGTGTGGTTTGGATAGGGTTCTCATGATGGTTGTAGGGAGACAGTGACTTGTACTTTGCATCTCTCAGTGAGCAGCATGGATGCAGTTTGAAAGACTTGTGTTTACTGGATGTTGACTTCCAGTGAGTCCTAAACTTGGTTGAGAGAAAAGAGCTGCTGTTTGCCTTATGTTAGATAGTGCTTATGAGACAGCATCTGCTTGTTCCTTACAATTTTCTCTGGGTATGGTGATGGATTAAAATAAGAATGCTACATTCTTGTAAATCATGCAGTTACTTGCTACAATATAATCAGTTTCTTAAGGGGTTAGTATAGGTCTTTAAGTTGCATTAGTGTAGTATTGGTTGTTTTTTCCTTTTAGGGAGCTTTTCTCAAACTTTATGGAAATGATTATTTAATTTCTGTATGTTTTCTGGAGGTTTTTGTTTATTTAACAGTGTTTTAATATCACTTTTAAAAGTCATAATAGAAAAATAAAATATGTATAGCACTGTAGATACAACTGCATGACTGTTAATTCAGGAGTCGTCTTCAGAATAAGTTTGTTCCTAACTTCCTTCTCTCTGCATAAGTGATTTTTAAGAATCAGATTTCTTCCTGTTACCTGCTTTGATCTGCTTATGGAGCTGTTGGAGAGGGTCCAGAGGAGGGCCATGAAGACAATCAGAGGGCTGAAGCACCTCCCTGAGAAGACAGGCTGAGGGAGCTGGGCTTGTTTCAGCCTGGAGAAGAGAAGGCTGCAAGGAAACCTCATTGCAGCCTTCCAGTATTTAAAAGGAGATTATAAACAGGAGAGAAATTACCTTTTTACAAGGGTAGACAGTGTTAGGATGAGGAGGAATGGTTTTAAGCTCAAGGAGGGAAGATTTAGATTGGATGTCAGGGGAAAGATCTTCACAGAGAGTGGTGAGGTGCTGGAACAGGCTGCCCAGAGAGGCTGTGGATGCTCTGTCCCTGGAGGTGTTCAAAACCGGGTTGGATGGGGCCCTGGGCAGGCTGGTCTAGTACTAGATCTGTAGATTGGTGACCCTGCCTGTGTCAGGGGGTTTGGAGCTTGATGATCCTTGAGGATCCCTTCCAACCTAAGCCATTCCATCATTCCATAATTTAGGTAACCAATATGATTATACTGCAGTTCTGTACTTTCAGTTTCACAGTTTTGTGGCTGCAGAATTTCAGCTGTATGCAAACAAAGAATTTATTGCTTAGCAGATGATATGTGCAACTAATACCCTTGTGTAATGCTATAATGGGATAATAGCAGGATGGCGAAGTCTTTGGCAGCAGCAAATGAGAACAAGCCCAAATGCAGCAGCCACAGATCAGAGGAAAAGAGCTGCTTACCTTTGGAAGGCCTCAGGTAGGCAGGGATTTCCAGCAAGATGTGCTCTCACCTCCACTGCCAACCCTTAAATGAGATTTGGGAGGGGGTGGATCCTGGCTCCACCCCTTCCAGTCGTTCAGGTGCATCATGCACCTCAGCTTCCCTGGGTTGCCTTCCCAGTAGGTGCTCAATCACTGTTTCAGGCCATGACTTAGCATTCCCACTACACTGCGGACCAACAAGATTTTGGTGATTGTTTTCTTTTTAGTAATGGAAATTTCTATTAAAAAGAAAATCTCATGGAAACAGATACTTCAGGAACTGTAAGCTGTAAATAGTCTACCGCATCATTCGTTATGCTTCCTAAAGAACAAAGTTTTTGGTGCTTGTCATGGTAGAATCTGTTCCACAGTACATCTCTGTCAAGTAGGTGTTCCCAATAAGAAAACAAAAAGTACGATACCATTGTAAGATTATGCTGTTGCATCAGACTGTGACAAAGGAAATAAATCCCTTTTGAGCTTCAGATATTGTTAGATTTTTTTCTTTTGGATAGCAGCTTAGGAGTTAGACAGTATTTTTACCAGTTCCTTAATGTCTGTGTATATATTTAAGGCGAAGAAAACGGAAGTGAACTAATACAGAGCATCCTGTAACTCAAGTCAAATAGACTTCTGTTTTCAGAAAATGCTAAAGAAATCAGATGGTACATTGCAAGCAAGTAGAAATAATGGCAAAATAATTATCAGTATGCTGTAATGAATAAGGAAGGTGAAGTCTTAAATAAGGAATAAAATACTGTATTACTGTATTTGTATGAAGTAGCTTCAGAATATAACTGAATCTTGGCTTTTTTCCTCTCTTAGATGATGAAGCATGCCTGGGACAATTATAGGCAATATGGATGGGGACATAATGAGCTCAAACCAATTGCCAGGAAAGGACATTCCACCAACATATTTGGTAGGCTATATTTTCTTTTCTTTCTTTTTTTTGTCCACGCTGTCCTCCTCAAGCATTCTGTTTTAATACAAATCTTGAAATGTGGATCACAAAAGTGTGTGGTTCATTGGCTAAATGGCTCTTCACTAAACTAGCTATTGGGAGTAACCTATTTGTATTGTTGCAAAAGCAAAGTTGTGTCTATGCGTGCTGTTAATTTGTCTGCGTATGTATATATATAACCAGCAGGTAGCATGCTCATGGTGTTTGGGGATGCAGTTGATATAAATTTGCCTTAAAACATACAAAGAAACAAAACCCTCACCTCTTCTTGCTTAAATTTTCATATTTGATTTTTTTGTGGGTGATTCAAAAAAAGTGTGCATTCATGATGCTGAAAAGCTGCTTGCCACATGGTGAATTTTTAAGTAGCTTTCAGAAGAGAAAAAAACTCAAGAAGACAAGGACTTTGTTACTTGATGTCTGACTTTTGGATTCTGAGTACATGGATTGAACAAAGGAAGGCCAAGTTGAAAAATAGAGAAGTGTGGAGGTGGACGATGAGGAAATTCAAGGGATGAACTGAGAATATTTGAGCAATGAAGTGTGAATAGAAGTGTTACAGATGGCATTTTAAATAGTATAAAATATATGGAAGGTAAATATAAAAAAAAAAAATTGAATAGCCTGTGTTGCATGTGTGATCAGACTTATAACTCGATGGGCTTTTCTTCCTTAAAATGTCAGTGATCTGCAGCAGTTCTACTTTTTTTTTTTTTAAGTTAAGATAGAATAGGTAGAATTGTTACAGGAAAACAGCAAGGATTTTACTGATCTTCAAACGAGGAAATAGATCTCCACAGCAGGGGGTTGGAACTGGATGGACTTTAAGGTTCCTTCCAACCAATGCCATTCTGTGATTTGAAATGCATGCAGTACTGTAGGGTGTTTTTGGTTTTGTTTTTAATTCTCTTCAGGGGTTCATAGTATGTTCATCCCTTCTGTGATACTCAAGAAAGATAGAAATTTATAATAACTACATTTTGTGTCAAGAGTGAATGTGCTTGTACTGTGTATACTTTAAGTATGCTACTTGTTTACCTGAAATCAAGACTTTTATTGTTTTTTTAATAAGGTAATAGGCTAACGACATTGTGTGAGGTTGGCTCTCATTGCAATGGGTATTTATTTTAGTTACTCTGCTTTAAGACATGAATTTGTTTTTTTAGAGATTATAGATATACATATGAGGATTGTGCAAGTATCTGGTTTTCTGTGTTTAGTGGCAGAACCTAGAATAAATTATTTTGGCTTATACTGAAATTTTGTTAGCATTTTGTTTTCATCCTTAGGGGAAAAAATAAACTAATTCTGAGCAGAGTTAAGTAACTAGTTTTAAAAGTATTTGCACTGGATTTGGCCTAGATGGTGCTGATCACACACTGATGTTTAGTTGTTGCTGAGCAATGGGTGTGTGCCCAGGGCGTGGCTGGGCCTCTCAGTGGGGAAGAGGTGCTGCCAAGATGATATGGGGCAGGGAGTGGTGCCAGGATAGGGGCCTGATTTAGGCCAGGGGTTATTCCATACCATGTAGCACCATATGGAAGGCTATCGCACTGTGGGCTGTTAGCCAGGGGTGGCTGCTGTTTGGAGGTTGTGGGGCTTCAGTCAGTAGGGAATGAGATGTTGTTTTGCTGGCAACTGGCATTTTGGTGCTGTGTCAGTTGGCAGGTGGTGAATAATTTCATTTCTGCTGTATCTATTGTTATTATTGCTTTTCTATTTTCGTTTTCTGTCTCAGTAAGTAGTTTTTATTGCAACTCATGAGTTCTGTTTTGTTTTCAGTTCTTTCCCTCACTCACAGATGGGGAGGAGTGAGCGAACAGCCCTGTGGTGCTGAGCTGGGGTTGGGTTAAACCACAACAAGATTGTATCTGCTCTCTCTGCCTCTGCTTTCCTTATTCTTTTTTTCTTGAAACCATTCACGCATCTTACCAATTATCAAGTAATTCTATTTATATCTAAGCTGTTTTTCATCAAATTTATATGCATGATGATCTCCAACCTTGAAAAAAGCACATACCGGAACAGAAGGGAGAGTTTTAACTAGGTACTCTCTCCTTCTGTCTCCTGCTCTCAGCAAATGAGCAAGCAAAAACTGACAAAAAGCACCCACAAATCTACAGTGCATGAAAAGCTATTTAAATTCATAGGAGAATAATTTCATTTACTGACTTCCAGCAGTTAGTTGAATGAGGATTGCTCAACTTTACTGTAAACAAATGGCTTGGAGTCTGGTTAATTGCTTTTCTTCATACAGTGGAACCTGTTTTGTTACACCTGATGTGTGTGGTGTGAAAGGTGGGATTTGTTTTACTTTTCTGTGTCCCTTTATAAAGCAAATGGTTGGGTCAGATGGAGCTGTCTAGGGCGAAAGTGAACAATTTAGCATGTTTAGGAGAGGAAAAATGGGCAGAGTTTGAAGAGTGAAATAGATGTTTCAAAATGCAGTCAGAGCTGAGCATAGCACAAGGAGATAATGTAAGACTGCAGGGAGGAGCAGAGCATCAGGCTTTTGCTGTGACAGTCAGGAAGACATTTCTTAGGTTTCAGAGCTCTGTTTGGTATTCTGAAGTAATTTCTCTTTGCTACCTTGCACATTGTGAATACTTGCATTTCTACCAGGATAAATCTCTTTGGAGGCATCCTGTGGTTTAACTTGCTTTTTACCTGGCTGTACGTCATCAGTAAGCCATGGCTTCCCTAGTGTATTTTTTCCAACTGATGACAATTTTCAGTATTCAGCTACATGACCATGTAGTCCTTGCTGTAGAATTCATGAGGAATCCTGTTCCTTAATTTGCTAAGATTGATTTTATGTTGACTTCTGTTTGCAACCCAGACTCTTTATGAAATGAGTTATTTTTTTCTTTAGAAAAATGTTTGCTTCCCCTATAATGTGTATGGTGCCATATTTTAAAGTGATTTTGAATTGCAGTTTTAGTTTTTTTTAATTCCTCCTTTGCTTTTTTCTGATATGTTTCCTGGGGTGGAGTGAGGCTGTAAGACCTGCTAGTCTACTTGTTTGAAATACTTTTGCTTTGTAATTTTTGCACTGTTGTCTGAAAGGAATTGTAGAATTCTCTCACTTTCAGGTCTCTGATCCTCTTGTTCCAGTTAACTGTCTCAGCTGATTCCATAAGTGTTGCTCCTTTTAAAATTCAGATTATCTTGTGCCATTTAATTTTTAGCTAACTCATGCTATGAATGCTCTGTTCAAAGCTATCTCAGTGAAAAACTTTTCTGTAACGTGCTCAGGATATATCAAGTCTAGAATAGAATCAAGTATTGTTGACTTGGTGGATTGTTGAGGAGAGGGAGAAAAACAATTGGTAGTTCTTGTACTAAGAATATCTAGGCTGTATTGTTACTGCTGGTATGTTACCAGCCTCTGTTACCTGTAAAACAGCATTCCCTGTGGTATTTGCCCTTCTAGAGGCATTACAGAAGTGTTTTTGAAGTCTGATGCTATTTTTAATAAAAGCAGCTCAGCAAAACCTGTTTCTATTATTCTGTCAAAGATTATATGACCCAAATTACTTTCTGCCATTACTGCAGCCCATTGTACTTCCTTCTCAGTTCCTAGCACATCTGTGACTTGTAAGAAAGCCTCCTGAGTTTTAGTTGACCTGCAGCTAGAATCTCTTGCTAGTCTTCTAGAGATGTCTGACCCTGGTGACTGTAAGCTGTCAAGGAGAGCCTGCTAGAAATGTTGCCTATCAAACTGTGTAGTCGGTCAGCTAAAATCTTAAATAGTGCCTTTCCAGTACTGGGGTCAAATCATCAGTTGCATGGTACTGCTTTTGAAAAGGAAATTGGGAATTAGTGGACTTCTAAAGATATTTACAGATATTTATCTGAAGATTTTTAAAGATAACTGAATAGGAGTATTTGTAGGTTCTGTGTTGGATTCTGAGGCCTAGAAAATAAGAGGTGGAATGCTTCTTGGTAGTGCTTTTACATGAAAATGCTTTTACAAATTTTTTTTTTGTATTATGCTGGAAAAATACTCATTAGTTTACTGGACATTTTTGTTGCCCCTCATTGTACTGGTTATTGAACTGCTTGGACTGGTCTGACGTTGTCTGCTGTACGACTCGGTTTTCAAGGTCATACAACTGAGTGTCAGGTTTTGTAGACCTTCTCTTTTTCTATATTTCTACCACATAAGCAACAAATACGTAAAAATAATGGAAACAAAACATTTTTACTGGGAGGAAGTTAAATGATAAACTCAAAAGAGTATATCACCCAAAGGTACGACCTTTTGAAAATATGGTTAAAACCTTCTAATATGTCTAATCTGTCTTCTAATTATAAAAATCCTAAGTCAGTTCCTGCTCAATATCCATTTTGTGTGTGTACCTCAGCCTCTGAATCCATGTGGATGATAAATAAAAGCAGTAAAGGAATTATGTATATATGTTAACAAATTGATTCTTGGCTTCTTATTGGTTTTATGAAAAATGTTTGGTGAATAGTAGTTTTATCTTAACTATACTTGTATAAATAACCTACCCATTATTTAATTTTTTCATGGAAAACAAAAGGGGAAAAGCTCCTCTCATGCTACTCTCTGGTAAAGAGAGCTAATTGTACAATGCAAATTTCAGCCAGATCTCTGTATTTAAGGAAAATGTGAAAAGATCAAAAATCTATTCAATTTTAAAGTAAACGAAACTGGCCTTTGAACAGCCAAATGCAGCTGTGACCTCTGCAAAAGCAGTTATGAGAGACTACATTGAGACAATGTTGAACATATGTACTGTGAATGTGTATTCTTTTTGCCCAGTAACACATTTTGGAAGACCAAGTTTTAAGAACATAATTCTCATGAATTACTGGTCTAATCTGGAGTCAGAACAGTGTTCTTACAATGCAAGAAAAGTTCCATCAGGTTGGATGAGAGATGAAATGTGATAATTTCTCTTCCACTGTTCCACTAGGTGCCTAGGAAAGAAATGTAAGAACAGGAAAAGCATGTAGTAACTGGGTGTTTCTCCAAGTATTGTCTGAGTTTGTGTAGTGTTACTGCTTCAGGAGCCAGAGGCAGTAAGTTTTAGTTAATAACTTGTAGTTTATTTTTTCATTACTTTGTCCATTCTGTTTTTGAGTCTATGCAAGCTTTAGGGTTCCCACAATATCTTATTACAAGTGGTTCCACAGTTTGATTCCACATTTTGAACTTTTCTGGTTTTGAACTGTCTACTTGTTGTATTAGCTGGCTAGCTTTGATATCAAAGCAGAACCTGAAGAAAGTATCCCTTATTTCTGTTTTTCTCACCTTTCATGAGTTTGCAGAACTGTGTCCTCAGTTGTCTTTCTTATGTGGAGAGTATTGGTATAAGCCATTTCTCATACATCTGTTTTTCTACTTTAGACATTGCTATCTCTTTTCTGTTTTTCAAGTTTTCCTACTATTTTGAGAGGAAGATTAGAATGTTTCATTGTTTTTTTTTCATTGTTCTTTTTAAATTGTATTTTGCATTTATTAGGCAGCCTATGGAGTCTAGAAGCTCACAGCAGAGTGGCTGTTCTGTGGTGTCATTACTTTTCAGTATCCTCATCCAGTGTGTATAGCATTTCCACGTGATTTATTAATATATCGAGTAGTACGTATCTAAGCATTCATCTCTGATCACACTGGTGATTTTCCTTGTAATGGTAATTGTAGATTTGTACTTAGTCTATTTCCTGTCTTTTAATCATTATTCATCTGTGGGAGAGCAATCTTATCCTGTACGGTTTTTTCTTAGGAGCCTTTGTTAAGGGATGTTCTCACATAACCTCCTGTATATATTCTCCATCCAAATGTTAGTTGACTTCTTAAACATTGATGCTAATGTACAGAATCTCTTCACCGTAACTCTTGATTCTTCCTCAGTTTGTCTAATTTAGACCTATCTTCTGATGCTGTTTGATCAGGCAAGCAGTGTTTTATAAATGTTACTTTGCTCCACTGCAGTAGAGGTGGTGTTTAGTCAGAGTATGGTTGTTCTCTGAGACTTCCAAATGAATGCAGGTAGAATATGATCTGGGCATGCATTCCCTCTTAAATACTTATGGTGCTGATGCCATAAAAAATAACAATAGTTCACTAAGAACATTTTTTGAATGTTACTGCTGTTTTATTAAATTGTGTGGCTTTAGATATCAGAGTATTTCACTGTGAGCAACTGTTGTCTTCTGTTCTTCCTGTGAGTAATACAGTATTCCCGTGGAATGCTTTTCACCCAGTCTGTATTAATTCCTACCTCCTCCTTCCCACTGAACTCTTAAAATAAAATCCCAGGACATTATTCAGAAGATTGAAAATTCTGTCTTTAAAAAAATGTGTAATGAAATGCAGATGTGAAGTGAGATTAGAAAAACACATCTTTGTTTCTGTAATCTGCTTTGTAGAATGATGAGGTACACATCTATGTCAAATGGTTAAGGATGAAATTACATTATATTGGAGTTCAGGACTTGGGATCATATAGAGAATTTTTATTCTCTCTAGTTCCATATCCTTTCCTGCTTTTTTTTTTTTTCTTACAAACCAGATGATTTGCTCTGAGGGGAAAAGAAGAAAGTGTTTTCCATTGGAAATCTTTGAATTTGTGTTTGTTTTGTCTTGGTAACAATTTGGATTGCTGGGGTGCTATTCCGAAATTTACGCTTATTTCCTATCATTTGGAACTTCAAGCAGAGGATGCAATAACAAATTAAATTAAGCCTATGCAATCTATTTTGGATGCTGATGCTGCTTCAATATTAAGTAGAAAAGCATGACAACTAAGTAGAGGAGTAGTTTTCCAAGTTTTAAAACTAAGTATGGAAAGGACAGCATCACAAACATACATACAAGATTGGAGGTGTGAGTGTGCTTCACTGTCAACTGAAGCCAGCTGTGAGGCAGCTGTAATTCAGAAGCATTTAACCATGTGAGTGTAGCATTGTGATTGTGCCTAATATATCTTTTATTTAATCAGAGATTATTCATTCAAGTTTTTTTACCTGTCTGGTAAAGTTATATGGGTTCTAAACTGAAATTAGTTCCTCTTCAACTGAGTGAAAGAAAATTTGTAATGTGGTTTGGGCTGAAGCGTGTAGAAATGGCCCAAGCTTTTGTTTATGTAAAGATGAAAAAGCTTATGTGACATCATGGCTTAGAGGTTCATTTTTTTTTGTGATGCTTTTCCCATTGCCTATCTGGTAAAGAAATAAGTTTTGTTTGCAATTATATACAGGAGCTTGTGTCTTTCCTGTCTTGGAAGATCAGTATTTAGCTTGCTTCATACACAAGGTTTCCGCAGCGCTGTTTACATACGCGTACTCGAAACTAGGCAGCACTGTGCTCTCATATTTGCTGTCAGGTATCACAGAATTACCTTGTTTGCTGCTGGATTTAACTGATGTATTTGAATTCTGTATGTTTCTGAGCCATCGTTCACAGATACTCCTCTTTAGTTTTTCACTTCCTGATTTCTCAAAATTGCTCCAGATCCGTATTTTTGTTTAGCTTTGATTGTTTCTTGTGTGTAGCTTATTGTCCTCAGCATTCACTTGCCCCTTGTTCTATCCCTTCTCATGCTCTTCCATCCTGTTACGTTCCTCCTTTGTACAAAATTTATTACTGTCTCCTCTACGTTAATATTTTCTTAATCCATAGCTTATTCTGATCTTCACACATTGTAGCCTTTTGGTTATCATTAGTTTTGTTCTTCTGCTACCTTGGCTTGGAGTTCCAGCACTAATCTTAATTAGTCTACACACAGTTCGTTCTTTCCTTCTTCTGTTGACATTAAAACTACAGTTTTGCATTTATGATTAAAAATGAAATGATCCCAACAAAAGGACATAATGGTAGAAAAACGTAGGAAATTTAAATAGTGGGGTCCTAACATGCTGTGTCCTATTCAAATTCAGTTTTGGGAACATGCAGGCTTTATACTAGACGGCCTGCATTCTACTCTTGTATGAATTTTGATTTAAGCTGAGAGGCCAAGAGAGCAAAGCAAAGTAATTATGGGAAGTTCAGAGAAGATAAAGATATACTGTAGTATAATTCCAGGTTTTTAAAATTGATTCTTAAGATGACAGCTATTTAAGCAGCAGTTTGTTGATAATATCTACCTACAGGTCCACTTAAAAATGGATTCAAAGAACAATAAATTAGCATAGACTTCAGTGCTTTGCTCCTATTACTTCCTCGTTTATAAAATAAAGGAAAACTTTATATCAATTATTTTATTTTGTTTATATGCTAAAATGCTTTAAGTGCCTGGTACAAAAGATTGGGAACTTCTTTTCATGTTGTCTATTATCAGCAATTTAACAGAACAAAGCAATCAACATGCTTAGTGATTTGTTCTGCTTTTTTAATTAGTCTAAAATTTTAAAGACAATTGGTTTCTCCATGGGTGCATAAAAGCTTATTTATTGCATGTTATTGCTGAGCTGGAATTGTATGTTGCAGTTTTATATGAAAAGCATTGTTTCATTAAGTAATTTTGAGGCACTTGTTTTCAGAGTGGAATTAAACTCTGTTCAAAAGTTGAATTCATTTTCTTAAACATTATCTTGTTCACTGTGACTCATTAAGATACTTTACAAGTTCTGTGCTTCAGTTGTGGTAGCTTTATTGCCAGCGCCTCATTAGAGATAAAGAGAACTGGTGCGATAATTGCTTGCTTTTAATTTTTAAGTTGTTTATTTTTCTACCAGGCCTATAATTGTCTATTGCATTGAGAAATCTTGCTGCTACAGTTTGAAAACTGAAGCTCTTTGAATCTTTTTGAGTAGAAATTGCTACATGCTGAAACACGTAGCCTCACCAGGTCGACATGTTCCAACCATGCTTTAGCTGGCCAGGCAAGAATATCAGTACTGATGTACTTATTTTTTTAATACTGTAATAATTCAATATTTCGTATCAGGCTGAGGTTACCTGGGAAGTGTTTTCACTCTAGTGCTAGGGATTAAAACATGTCCCTGTATGAAAAAAAAAAACAAAACCAACAGTGCTAGTCTTATAGGTTCAATGTATGCCTGAGTGTATGAACTTGAGGCTTTGGATTTCCCCCTTTTTTTTTTTTTCTGGAGTCACTGGGATGGGAAAAGGAGAATCTGCTCTCTGTTTAGACCCATTCCAACCATCAGGTTAGTGCTGTACTGCACTGAAATCAGGCTCACATGTCTGAGGCAAAATTTAGCTTTGAACTTTGAGTTATTTCTTCAAGACTTTGCTCCTCTTAGAGTCCTTTTACCAATGTGTTTTTCTGGGGGAAGGGGGAATCAACCTGTAATCAGAAATGTTCTGCACCAATAGAAGCAGATTCTCCTTCTGATGGATAGAGTTTGGCCAGGGCCCTGGGGGGGGAAAAAAAAAAAAGGAAAACAAGAGAGAATTGGGTATTGGTCTTGGAGACAAATACTATTTCTGCTACAAAAGATCGAAAGATCGGTTTTAATTTTAAAGCTTTGTCCTTCAGTAGGATCATCCCATGATCCTGCTGCTTGAAAGTGAAAACCTTGTCCTTATATCCAGATCTCTAGTCTCCGCACATCGCTAACTATATATTCCAGTTTTCTAACGCTAATGAAGAGAAGCAGGCTTTCTGGAGTGTAACTTAATGTCAATGCATCCCAGCTATGGAAATGAGATATTTGTTGTTTGTATGATACGAGGCAGTTACCTTCAGTACCAGCCTAACCACATGCTTTCATAAAAGCAACTTCAACACTTCCCTTAGCTTTTGTGTTTGATGGTGGCATCTATATGTTGGCCATGTAAACAAGAATAAGAATCTTGTATATTTCTGTCAGTGGTTTTAGGAAGTATTAAAACCCTACCTTGATTTTAAAGGAACTAATGAGGATTCCACTTCCTGTGTCTTTCATTTTTTTCTTGTTAATCACAGAGTCATAGAATGGCTTGAGTTAGAAGGGAACATAAAAATACCTATTTACACCTTCCTTTAAGAAGATATTTCCTTTTCAGTCATTGCATAAGGTAGAAGGATGGGAATGGTTACACATATTTTTTAGGCCTGTTGTATTTGGCTTTCCTTGTAATGGCTTCATGGTAGTTTTTCTTTAGGCCTATTTCCTTGGCTTGCTTGTTGCAGCCCTGCTTTGGCAGTGTGCGTTTTGATAACAAAGGCTCCTTTTGAATGGTCTGCATTTCCTTAAGTCTGTGGCATCTATGGTCTGCCAGAACTGTTTGGCAGTGCCACCTTTCTTTAATACCTGGTGCAAATTCTTGGCTCAGGTAATAACTGCACTAGGGAATTCCTGTAATTGGTCTTTGGCTAGTTCCCAAGTGTATTGTAACACCTGTGCTAGTGTGCAGTAGACACTAAAAGGGAAAGAAAAAAAAAAAATGTTACCGTTTGTGGTTTTAGTTATTTGGAATCTGCTGGCTGTACAAATTCCAGCTTTGCTTTTTTTTGAATCTGGTCTCTTGCTGTGATGGGCTAGCCCTGGTCAGCAGCTCAGTACTGCACAGCCCCACACTTAGCACAAGTGGGAAGAGAACAGGGATATCAAAATGAGTCATGATAAAGATACACCTAAACAGTGATGGAGTGATGAGAAGGGTACAAGGAGTAAAAAGGCAATCGCTTGCCACCTCCTACAAGCAGATCCTTGCCCAGCCAAACGTAAAAGGATGGCTAACTGATAGACTTAGCCCCCCTGCACTCATGCTTTATTGCTGAGTGTGACATTATATGGTATGGATATCCTTTTTCATCAGTTTGGGTTACCTGTCCTGGCTGTGTCCATCTCCAGCTTACTGACTGACAGGCTGAGAGGAAAAGAGAAAGCCTCAGTGCTGTTCAAGCACTGTTCAGCAGTAGTCTGAACTCTGGTATGTTGTCAGCTCTGCTTTAGTCACTAATCCAACACAGCACCATAGAGGCTGCTTATGAAAAAAAATCACTTAATCACAGCAAGACCCAGAATACTGTCTCGCCCCTCAGGTTGGGCTAATGAAAGCCCCTGTGGAAATATTTTCCAGAAGTAATTGGATTTGTCTGTGGTACCTGTTTGAAGTAAAAAATAGATATGAGTGACAGGTCAAATAATCAAAGTTTCTGTGAAGTACCTGCTTGATGATTGCTTTTCAACTCAGGGTGCGTTACTGCAACTTGCTGGCAAATAGTTTACCATAGAATCATTTGAGGGGACCCTTAAAGGTCATCTAGTCCAACTCCTCTGCAGTGAACAGGGACATCAACAGCTAGATCAGGTTGCTCAGAGCCTGGTCCAGCCTGACCTCGCATGTCTCCAAAGACAGAGCATCATCTTGTTCATTCTTTACATGATGTGTCATTTTTGAGGTCTCCTTTCAGTTAATGCATTTTCTTTAGTACCTCAGCGCTCACAGTCTCTTCTGTTTCCGCATCGTAGACTAAACACTGCATCTATTATCAAGACTTCTAAATGTTTATACTTAACCTTTTGTTATAAAGAAAATGGGCTACTTATTGTCTTCATACACTTTTTGTCATGGAGCACATGACAGTGATCTGTTTTCTCATACTCTGGTAGTCTTCAAAAAGCTGTAAATAAAGCAGTTCTTCATCTAGCACTTCAGCATATTGAAGGAATTTTAGGTAGAAAGGCCAATTTTCTTTTAATAGCCCTACTGTTTACACAGTCATATCATTTGTTAGATATTTCAGACTGTGGATTCATGTACTGTCAAACAAGGGAGTTATTTGTCTAATCTCAGGAAACTGAAGTCTACTTAAATATAAACCTGACTTACAATTTGCAGTCCTTTTGAGTAATACTCTTCCTTAATGAGTGTGCCTGATTTGGTTAATAGTTGATGTATTTTGCAACTAAATTCCTTTCATTAGCTCATGATAAATGTTTTGTTTTATTTAGAAGAATGAACATTGCATTCATTTGATAAACTTCATTAAACTGACAAACAATTGCTCAAACAACTAGAGCTGTAATTATATGAAGAAGAAATTTCAAGAATTGACACTCGTAAAATCAAACTTTTTTAGAATCAGTTATTATCTTATGCAATGTGACCAACTGAGGCTTTGTATTGAACAGAGGCAGGCCCTGGAGGGAGTGCCTTCAGCTAGAAGTGTTATTATCTGTTAGAATTAATTGTTTTATAGCCTTTTTCACCACAATGAAACATCTGCTCTCCATGTGTCCAGAGCAGTACCACATCAGATTTGTAGAGCTAGTAGTAAGCATTGTATCCTCCTCTAAATTATCTGATTATTTAGAGTTACTGGTTACTTTTCAAACAACTCATGCAGTTGAAGTCCATGAAGACTATCCTCTTTAAAGCAAAAATTTATTAATCTTGGCTATGAAATGTAAAAAGAAAGAAAAGAAGAACAAAACTTCCCCCACATACTCTATTATGAATGAAAAATGACCTCATATTTAGGATCAAGTTAAGAATGACATTTTTTCCCACACACAAATACCTGGAGTCCTTCAAGAAAGAAACTGAGAGCAATTTGAATTTGAATCTCTGAGCCAAGCTACTGTAGCCCATGGATAGTTTTCAGTTGTACTTATCTTGCTACGTGGGACAGCTAAGGTGTGTGTTGGGATTGTTATCTTCTGTAATGGAATTCAGCCAGCGCTGGAGGTGTTAATACTTACAGTGTTTATGCACTACACTGAATTCATTTCATGAGCGGTATAGGTATGTGAGGGGCTGGGTTGTCAAAACATATGTCCCTATGTCCTCCTGATGTACCCTCTGTTCTTGTAGGCACAAGATTTCTGGAAAAGAAGTTTACGTTTTGGACTCTTGCTTCTCAGTGATGATTTGGGGGAAGAGTGGGATTTATGCTGCCCAACTGACATTTAAGGAAGAAGTCTGGGTAGAGAACCTGTTGCAACATGCTATCTCTTGACTTTTTGAAATGTATTCCCAAAAAGTCTAAAAAACAAGAGTGGTCTTCCCAGTCTTCCCCAAGAAAGATGTGCAAGGTGTTGTACTTGGGTTGGAGGAATCCCAGGCATCTATACAGACTGGAAGGAGCAGACCTTGAGAGGAGCCCTGCAGAAAATAACCTGGGGGTCCTGATGGATGAAAAGCTTAACATGAGCCAGTAGTGTGCTCTTACAGCTCGGAAAGCAAATGGTGTCCTGGGCTTCATCAGAAGAGGGGTGGCCAGCAGGGAGAGGGAGGTGTCTGTCCCTCTCTACTCTGCCCTTTGTGAGGCCCCATCTGCAGTCTTTTGTGAAGGTCTGGAGTCCCCAGTACAGGAAAGACAGGGAGCTGTTGGAGAGGGTCCAGAGGAGGGCCACAAAGATGATCAGAGGGCTGGAGCAACTCCCCCATGAAGACAGGCTGAGGGAGCTGGGCTTGTTCAGCCTGGAGAGGAGAAGGCTGCAGGGTGACCTAATTGCAGCCTTCCAGTGCCTCAAGGGAGCCTACAGACAGGAGAGGAGTCAACTCTTTACAAGGGTAGATGATGACAGGAGAAAGGGAAATGGATTTTAGTTGAGGGAGGGAAGATTTAGGTTGGATGTTAGGGGGAAGTTCTTTACTATGAGAGCGGTGAGGTGCTTGAACAGGCTGCCCAGAGAGGTTGTGGATGCCCCGTCCCTGGAGGTGTTCAAGGCCAGATTGGATGGGGCCCTGAGCAGCCTGGTCTAGT
>JAOWBP010057372.1:0-41035 GCA_028571105.1 Tragopan temminckii
GAACTACCCGCAGAACCTCAGCAGTCCTCGTTTTATCCCCTTCCCCCTTCCTACCTAGTTTAAAGACCTCTCGATGAGCCCCGCCAGCTCCTGGGCTAGAATCCTTTTACCCCTCGCAGACAGGTGAACACCATCTGCAGCCGTCATGCCAGGATTTACAAAATGCCAGTGATTTACAAAAAAATGCAAGTAAAATAAAAAATACCACACTAAAAAAGATTAACCCCCTTGAAAAAGGAAACAATAAAAAACCAAAAGCTGACATCAAGCCCTGTACAGCAATCCAGAAAACACAGTATACAGGAGAGGGCTCAAGAAGCATAAATCTAGCAAACAGAAAAATTATCATGTGTCTTAATGTGGCTTGGTGCTTACATACAAGGCTGCTGCAAAGAAGTACCTCTGATTTAAGCAGAACTGTCAAAGATTGAGTCTTGTTATAAAAATCTTAGCAGTTTGCCCTTGGAAAATCTTATTTCTATTCTTTTGAGATGGAGGTTCCCATAAGGGACTCTCAGATCAGTCATCCCAAACTTATATTTAAAATCACGCCCATATCAAACAATTACTGGTCTAGAGATAAAACAAAACAAAGCCCCAAATAATCACTACATAACTGATCATGAAAGAGATGTTTGCAGCAAGACAACGCTACCAGCCCAGGAGCAAGCAATTGCAACACCCAAACAAGGAGCAATATTCATAAGTGCACTGCTTATCTTTAAATGTTCTTTTTCTCCCCGCAGATTTTCAGCAGCTTTAATGCTTATTTAATACAACTTACTTATTATCATCCTCTTTTGACAGTTTTTAAAAATTACTATTATTAAATGTTAAGTGGCAAGTCTTAGTGCAGCTGATAGATGTACCTATGCGTGCTTCAATCGCAGCTCTTGGGTGTTATCTTACTGAACCACGCTGATGAATGTTTGCCCCAGCAGTTCTCTAACTAAAGCAAAACCCAGACTTGCAAGATAAAATATGCATCTCAGTCCACAACAGAAACCAAAAACTTGGAGTAAAATAAGTCAATTTTCTCCAGACTGCTCTTCATATAAAATTGTTACTGAATTCAAGATATTTCTGTGTAAACAGAATACCTATCATCTTCTTTCTTTGTTCTATCATATAATCAGCACACTGATCTCCACATCACTATCTGTTGCTATGGTCATAGCTAGCAACCACTGGAAAGAGGAATAGTGCAAAATTTAAACAAAGCATTGCAGTTAGAAAGTATCACAGGTGGTTGATCTACACAGCTGGCTGACTCCATTGACAGCAAGCACAAAGACTATTTGTAACCATTTGGGATTTTATAAGCCAATTTGCAGATACAACTAGACATGAATATTACTCCGCTCTGTGACATTTCTCCTGAACTGATAATTTGAGGTGTTGTATTTATTTTGTTTAAAACACAGATTTTTTTTTTCCTTTTCCTTCACTGTGAATGGAGAAGTTCTATTATTAAATTGCATCTTCACTTCTGATAAAATATGTCAGCATAATGGTATGTGCTATCATGGTTTGTAGTCAGGTATTAAAGAGTTTCCTGCTGAAGAACAGTATATCTTCATAGCATAGGCGTACTACTGAATAAATACAAATATGAGGCATGACTGCAAACTGCACTAACCATAAAACAAATTAGCAGTGGCGCAGCTCTGTCACAGGGCAATGTGCTGCAAAGGTAATCGATTACACAACAATGACAGAAGGAAAGCTTCAACCTCCAAATAGCATCTTTAACAGATAAATTTGGACATGCCATAACTTTGCCTACTTAGATGCTTCCAGCCTCTGTTTATTTACGTTTTTGCATTACTTTATTCCCATTTCTGCCATTCTGTTCTTGATTCCACACTCCTCTAATTTAAAATTGTCTCTCTTCTCCCATTGGTTAGCTGAGAATAAGATTTTACATGGCTGTTTCTAGATGAACATATCTAGTCTCAGGGACCCAAAAGTCTGCATCACAGCAGCTGCAGTACCCACACCATTTGAAAATAAGAATTCAAATCTCAGCTCAATGTAAATTTCTCTCCAAAACATTGGGTCAGTTTTCTCAGTTGAAGCTATGCCCATACTATATATACATCAGTAAACTCAGAGCTGATACAATGCTTTAACAAAAATCTGGCTGTAGTCATGAAACACTGCATAACAGCAACGATGAAACAGCCACACATACTGGTCTTACAAGTGAGAAAAAAACATGAACAAATAATATACAAGTATGTTGAAATAAATTGGAGAGTTTCATTGGATAGGAAAATTTGCAGAGCCATAACTTACTACACACTTGTTTTGTGGAATAGCAGGGAATGTCAAGTTTCAGAGGTAACATCCATCACTATTTATATGTGTTAGCTCTCCTTTTATCAGTACCAAATCTTTGTTGAAACAGGTTGGATATGATAAAAAGTAGCATGTGACCCAAGCATGAACTTCTGCTGGGCAGCACCAGAGCAATTTATTTAGACAAGTTTTACTAGGAAAGATAATTAAAGATTTAGTGGCCTGAATCAATACAACAGCTACTGCTATCTGTGTACAGTACTGCAGTTTGCTGAGACCAGCATTTGTGTTATTGCTGCAAATTCACAGTACAATTTTATTGTACAATAGCGTAGAGGTTTGCTGTCTACATCAAAATAGGGATCTTGTGTACTCATTTTTACTTGCACACCATAAAGACATATATTTTTGCTGCACACTGTGAATTGAGCAGAGGCCTGGGAGCCATGTATACCCAAGTTTTTGCCAGTGATACGTAGCCTTGAGTTAGTTATTTAGCCTTTTGGTCTCCATGTTCTGCCAAGAGAGAAGAAGGATAATACATATATGTATTTCTTTTGCTGAAAAATTTATCAAGAAGCTTAAATAGTTAATACCTCTAGCACTCAAAAGATGTAGAGGATTATGCAAGTGCTAAATCTTAATGCTCTTTACTTTTCCTCTTCGCTTTGCAGTTTGACAGTAAAGCATTTTGTTTTGACTTTAGGCAAAACATCTTCTTCCCTACTCATTTTCAACTGCTTTAAGATCTCCTGAATTATACAAACTGGACAGGTGAGCACTGCTTTCCAAACATCAGCCTTCTAGTAACTCACGGTCTCGTACTGCTTCCTTCAGCAGAGTCCCATCTTATTATATCTACAGATTCGTACCAAGTAGTTACATGTAGTAACAGACGTGCCTACCGCAGACCCCATGGAATCCTGGTTATTACTGAAAAGAATACAGACATTTCAAGTCAGGTAAACACACACTTCAATGCCATTAATGCAAAGATTCTGAAGCATTTCTAGTTTGTGACAATAAAAGAAAGAGAACTGAAAAGAAACACAGAACTTTGTCAGAACCTTGAAAGGATGCAGTGGCTGCCCACTGCTAGCATAAGTGAGACATGCAGTGACAGAAAAGCAAGGCCAGGTTGGATACATACAACCATATGTGGAGCATCTATATGGAGCCAAACGCTGTCAACTTTGGGATAGAAAGATACAGAAAATAGCATAACATCCTGGTGGCATTTTATGCTGTGTTTTGTACTCAAAGCAATTCTGCCAGTTTCTGACAGTGTTGTAGGAAACAGACCAAATAAACAACTGGAAAATACTGTTCTATCACGAGCATGTTAATTACTGAGTTAGGTCTGTGCTACGCATTACTAATTTCAAAAATAATGCATGTGAAAAAATTTCAGAAAATAAACATAATTTTCTAATAAATGAGGCAAACATATACAGAGCTGTGGCATAGCAGAGCTGCAGAACTCTCAAAAGTGGGAAGTCATGGGAGGCTTCATAGAAGAGGCTGAGAAGAGAGATGCAGCTCTGCCTAAACCATATGATTTGAGTAGCCCTCCTTCAAACACCCAGACAGCAGGTACCTGTGTATAATAATTACACCTGTGCATAAAGAAAAAGGAGGTGTGCGCAGAGGAAAGCTTTCAGCAGCCCTCTATTCTTACTAAATTGTACAATGTACTACAGCACTTCTGTGTTAAAATCTCTGAAACCCCAGTGCGTGCATTAACATCTTTTAAAATAAAGTGTTCTGGAAGATAGCCTTTAGAAGTATAGCTTCCTCCTGGGATCCATTTCTTTTGTATTTGAAACCAGGTTACAGCCCTCGACTCTCAAACATAAAGAGAACTTCAGCAGCCAACTAAAATGTAAATAACATATGATTCGAGGAGCAACAGGCCACATAGATTTTTTGCTTTCAACTTGGGTGGTGTTGCCATAAAAAGGAAGATAGGTTACTTATCAAATCCATTTCTTTTTAAATTACCTGAAATCAATGCGTGGGTGTGTGGCTTGCTGCTTATTTGACTTCTGAGGCTAATGACACACGTTTCCTTGTGTGGGGCAGCAACATATCTTCAGGCCTTCTGATTGTAAAGCTTAAGTAAGTCAGAAGGCCAAAGCCTGAGCAATAAATCTTTCCAATCCTCTGCTAGAATGACAACAACTTCTACTTTAAAATAGTCCCAAAGGTAACATAGAAGGCAAAGAACTTCAGCTCCCTTCCCTCCTATCCTGCAGCTCTAAGCACCACACTTTCCCTCTAAGGATGAGCAATACAGAGCATGCATCTGAGAGACTGCCTTGTTTACATTTGCTGGATGATCCATAAACACTACGCCTACTGAGCAGGGAAATGAAACCCCGAATTGTCAGTAGATGCAGTTTTGTTTCTTTGATTTTATGGCTACAATATGCTTTGCAGAGCATTTTTATTTTCAGTGCAGAAGAAATATTCAGCTATGTGTTACATGGCAAAAGAACTCACAAATCCTGGGAAGCACGCACGCGAATTACCAGCCCAGCTTACATTCCTTGTGCTGTGAGCAGAATGCTCAACATCTTGCCGATGCAAGTAATTCTACATAATAGTTAGACCAGAACAGGAAGCCTCTGATGCCCCCAAAGTCTTTACTGCAATCTGTCTTCACATATTTATCTCCCTACTTGCAGACATTTCTGCTGCAGAGGTTTTAGGGATTTGCTCCTGCAACGCAGCAAAACGCTGCTCCCTGAGAATCCCCTCATCTGGAGAAGAGGTGCTATTACCGAGATAATGGACAGTAGGCACAACAGTTCCATCACCTTTAGTTACTGACTCTTTTTATCCACTTCACTCCATAATGAGGATCTCTACTCGCTCGCATTTTCGTAACAGCAGCATCAGCCATCCCCTAATCCTACAACACATTAAAATCAAAAGATAGATGCAGGAAAACATTAGAACGCCCTTATCGCTTGGTTGCAGATGTATAAAGTTAACAGAGAAGATAGTTTTTCAGTTGGAAACAAGGAAAGAAATCCATTTACTTAATTTTCATCTTAAATAATCTTTATAAGTGTTGAAAGGATGCTTTGATTATTTCTGTAAAGACAGTGAAACATTCCATTATAGCTTACCTAGGCTGGAGAGAAAAAAATGCAATTCTTTCCTGCACGTGCTTTTCCCAGGTGTATTAATACACTTCTTTGTATTCAAGAACCAACTTTTATTATAAGCTGAGTGTGTAGGGTACAGGGAGACAGAGAAAGAAAACAGAATCAACAGAATGCTAACGAGAAAGAAAAATGCAACCCCACGATCCCTTTAATTAGACTCACGCTTATATTTTGAACTTCCGTATTCTTAGTGCTGCCATTACATTCAAACTGAAATAACGCTCAGATAAATCCTTGCAGACTACTTTGTCAAAGGAAACAGGAGATAACAGGTTATTCTCCACAAGATGAAAATTTGACATAAAGGAATGACAGAAAAGGGTCATATGGCAGCCAGAGCAGTGAGGCTGATGAGAGCAAGATGTGCCAACTTCAGAGCCAAGTTGAGAGCAGAGTTAATGAATAGGAGATGCAACAAGACAATTACATGGGATGCTCAGGCACATGTCTTGATTTCATCCCTATAATCTTTGCATACAAAACTAACAGCTAGAACATGCATTTAGCTATTCTGCAATCCTTCCCAAAACACATAAAACAATCAGAAGAGTTATCACCATCAGCAAGTCTCATTAACTTAGTAACAATGGAATATTTCTTGCAGATTTGTACTACTTGGTCAGATAATTTCTCATTTGTTGATAAGATCCTTTACACAATAGACAGAGATAAGTTTATATAGTAGCCTACTGTTTTGTGACAGCGATGGCATATCGTGGAAATGCTAATATTTAACCAAAACAGAAGCTGAACCAAGGGCTATCACACTTGTTAAAGCTAAAGCAATTACACAGCAATGCAAGCCCTCAGTTATTCAATATACCTAAGTCTACACATTAGCTCAATACACTCTAACGCAAAGTTAGAGAAATCGCTAGGGGAAAAAAAGTCATGGCATGGCTCCTTAATTGAGTGCTTGTGTATGGGAATGAGCAGAAGAGAGGGCACACATCCGCTCCGACTCATAGATATGGATCTCGGGAGATGTGTCAGGGCTGATTGCTGATTGATCCCTCTGCCAGCTGATGTACTGAAGTTCCTCCTTCAGCTCATTCAGCAGCCTGAGGTTTTGAAGTAGATAATCCCAATTCTGCTCCCCAGCACCTCAAATAAGCCAGCAGTGCCTACATGAAGACAGGGACTGTTCCAATCACAGAACCCCATTTCAAGACCTAATGACATTCCTCTACAGACAATCCCACTGTCCTCTGTTCAGCTGGCTTCACCTAAAAGGTCGTGGATGTAACTTACTTCCTCCCTCTGGCTTTACTGCAGTGGAACAGTTGCAGAGGGCTGCGAGGAAAGAATGCAAGATCCTGGGCATGAACAGGAGCAGCCCCCACACTGCTGGTACTATCTCACTGCTCCCAGCCCTGGGCAGCCTGCACTGCTCCAACCATGCTGCACGTCTCAGCCCCACAACAAGCTGCCAGGGAAGCCTTATGGGAGCCTGCAGCAAGACGTCCAGGATAACGCTAAGGTGACCTGTGAGGATGGATGAGCAAACCCCAGTGCTTTGAATTTCAATGCTTTATTGCTTTAAACTATATCTCATCTATTTAATGCAGATTTAAAAGAGGTCCTTGAGATTGCTTTTAAACAAGAATGTACTTCAAGAGAAAAAGGACATCAAAATTGGCCGAAACACAACTGTAATTCCGCATGCCTAACACTTTCACATTTGCATTATTTTCTGCAAACATCTGCATGTAGAGCCAACAAATGCAAAATTATGCACGTTCATTATTAAACTGAATTTACCTCCTGGGGTAAAACGGTGCAGAAGCCAACCAGTCTGCATTAAAACAACATCTGAGGCATTGTACTATACTTCAGAATTACAGATACTGCCTGTTTTGCAAGGAAGTACTCAGTATTAGAAGACAAACATGCTACTCTGAGCATTACAACTAAGAAAGACTTTTCTCTTCCAAGCTGCATTTTATGTCCCCAAATCTCCCCACCACTACACAAAACAAAGCCCTGACCCTGCAGCCCCACTATCCCTTGCTACCTTCTATCTACCAGCAATCAGAACAAACCCTCAGAGGGCTTCCAGCATCATGTCCTGCAGACAGGTCCACACACACTTCTCATCCTTTTCTTTATACAATTTATCTATAAACTAGCTATGCACAGATATCTATAAAAGATATCTTTATATTCTGTATCCATTATGAGAAATCTATACTATACTTTAGACCTACAAAACAAGTTTCTGTTTGGAGGTTTGAGTTACAGAAACTAAGCTATTGTTAATTTTAAAAGAAATCATAATTTAGTCTTTTTTGTGTGCCCACAGTAACTGCATTGCACTCTTTAAATAGTTCTTTCAAGAACTCCAGGGAGAAGAAAAATGTGTTACTGTTGAGGATATGCCTGCTCTTCTATTTAAGCTTTAAACTTGGCTTCCAGCAGCCAAATAAGTAGCAGGAAAATGGAAGGTTAAAAACTTTGCAGTTCATCTCTGCCAGAACAGTAAAAGAAAAATAAGATTGTTGAATAGCTGACAACGACTGCAGAATCAACACAGCAGCGATCTGCCTAGAAGCTGCAAAGGGCAAAACTAAGGCATCTGCTTAAAAGCTTATACCAACTGTGGAAGTCGGTATAAAAACAGTAAGGAAGCCACAATAAAACATAATTATTACAGGAGCTATAATTATGGCATTATACTTTGGCATATTCAATGTTGTGCACATTAAACGTTGTACACTGTGAATATTTAATAATTACATGCTTACTCAGAGTACTTAATGTCCTTTAAATGCAGGTATTTTTTGTATTTTTCAGGCAGCAAGAAAAAATTGCACACAATTTTTGTCATAAGGATCTGAAGTCGAAATGGACAGACAGCATTCTGAGTCTTCTGCAAATTCACATTTCAAAGCTTTGGAAACCACACTTTTACAGTCACTGCATGGCAATTTTTGGTTTCTTTGAAATAAGAATCCACCAACTTGACCTCAATAAAACAAAATACAACCTTTCAGTAGTCAGTTGTGGTCACCAGTGGTGTAATGCTCTTTGTTATTGAGCTGTAAGAACTACTGATAAATAGCTGTCTCTAGTTACAGTGGTTGCAATAGATCTCCAAGAAGTTTAAACAACTTGAGATACATGCAAACATTCTTCAATAGTAACAAGCAAAAGATGTATTTCTGCAATAAGGACTAGCTGGAAGTATGATTCACTGTGTGTCAGCATTGCATAAAATGGTGTAGTTTCTACTAAACTACTGTTCTGTGAAACATATAAAGACAGATTTTGGTATGCAATATAGAATAAAGGGAGGAGGGGGGGCGGCAGGCACATCATTTGCAGTGTAACATAAAGATATAGGTGAAAAATTATTAGATTTTCCTCCTATGCATTGAGGCTTTAGTTCAGTAAGTGCTGGCAATGGATTTACTGCATTCTGAGCACTACAACTAAAGGTTCCTGTTCTTTATACTGAAAAAGACTGACATTTTAAAAGAGCTTATTTAAGGTTCTGTCAACAGCCTAGGTTGCAAAATTGCTCATGCTTTTGCTCAGAATTTGTCTTTTTCCAAATACCTACCTTGTAACCACCGTAGACTAAAATTAGGATAGCCTCTAAGACTGCAGTCTGGCTCATCGTGTCAGGATGAGAATCTTGCACATCTTACAAATGATTTTGCGTTAGCAATGAACTTCTGATGACTATTCTCAATTTTTCAGTTTTCCATTGCATTCTTAGTAACTTCTAGCAGACCAGACTTTCCTGTGACTTAGGAGGCAATATTAAAGTCTTGTCAAAATCAAGATATGTGACTCATGTTGCTCTACTTTGTTTCTGACATATATATATACACAAGTTATTAAATGACCTTTGGTTTTTGTTTAGGAGAATAACATTAGTTTTTTGGTACCTTATTACAGTATTTTCCAAGGAGAGGTAAGCTGACTGGCATTTCATTTCCAATTTTCTTCCCTTTCTAGAAAGTAGGCATGATATTTCCTACTTTTTTTTGCTTCTCCAACTCACATTCCACATTCTTTCCTAAGGATAACTGTTAACAATTCCAAGATTATTCATTAGGTTTTCAATATAACCTAGATAAACATCAAATGGCCAATTGATCAACAAATTTTTAAGGTATGACATCAAGTAAGAGAGATGGCTACTTATGTAATAAAGATGATATATCGCTTGTTTTCAAAAGCATCATGATGTTCTCATGTTTTTTATTAGTAGTCATTTCCATTTTATTATCTCAGCAGCGTTAGCGTCTTGCCATTCTAGAGACCTGGAGAGCACTTCTCATTCCGAAGATGTGGTTTGTGGCCTTGGAAGGATACAGTTAAAAAGAAAATGAATATGAACCAAATTAGGCCTTTCACTGCATGCCTGACTTTTTAAAACTGAGACTAAATCATGCTTGACAACCTTTCCCAGATGCCTCCATGGCTCTTCTGGTGTCTCTGAGCAGCTCTGCAATGGGTTTCTGAGCATGTGCTGCTGCTCCTCGCTGCATCTGCTCACAGTTCTCCATCCGCATGACTCCAATCTTTTAAGTAAAGTCCCAGGGTAAATCTCTGACTGTGAGAGTTCCTGAGAAAGCAATTTTGATGCTTGCTAAGCGTAGCTGCTGGAAGGAACAGATTTCTTCATGCCATGCTTCATAACACTCCAGATCAGGTCCGAGGGTATGATGAGCCTTAAACCAAGGAGGGTTTTCGGCCTGTCCTCAGTGATTGTAGCTGATGAGAACAGGCTAAGCCCCACATCTGAAAACCAGGCTCTCTCTTTCCCCACTCTAGGAAGCAGGGAAGGGAGGAGAGACGTGAATTTGTGATTGCTTTCTGCATTCATGGTACAACTGTGGTGAACACAACAAAGAATCTGATCCATAGCATTGCCCTGACCATCAATTTCTTGTGCTTGAACTAAAAAGCTGGTTGATGTTCTCCTTCACAGTTACAAAAACTACTATAACACTGATCAACCTTCGTTGTAGCTATATGCGTAAAAGAATGTCTGCAAAAAGCACGCAGCATGGGAGCAGCACAGCCCCCAGTGCACCAGAGGCAGACTTAGTTGTTTGTGAAATTTCTTCAAATGATGTTCAGGAAAGTTTCAAATGCACTAGGAACAGGAATTCCTCTGTTTTAAGGACATGGAACACAGCATTCGAGAGCAACCTCATTGGCAAAACTGCTCCATTTGCCAAGCAGTTCTGCTGTCTGGGGTCATAAAAGTGGTGTTTGGTTTGGTGGATGGACAGTTTTGGTGACTCAGTGAATTACTGTGTATTATTAGCAGTATTCATAGTGTTTGGTTATCACAAAACACTGTCTTCTGCTGATACTGAAAGACTTGAAGAATAGTGGAATATTTTTCATATTATTTGGTAATGCGTGGACTATTCATAGAATCTGTACGATACCGTGCAGTGCGTGCACTATTCATAAGAGTTGCACAGATCTAAGTGCTACTTCAAGTAGCACAAGCACTGTATAACTTCTTTGTGCATTTATGAGCATACATGCACTATCCTTGTAAATACACTTCTATGAAATGAAAAGGAAATAAAATGGAAAGGTGATTTTTTAAAAAATCATTTGAACAATAACGGCATCATTATCCTTCCTAAACTGTGTAACTTTAGAATATTGCACTTTCCAATTAAGTACCTTGACTGTTTGTTTCTGTAAAACTTTCTCTTAAACTTGGCAGAATTGCATACATGTTCTTTTAAAACTGTAAATCAAGAATGCAGTTCTCAAGCAATATCTTTGTTATCAGGGCTTTCCAGGAAGGAGATACATAAAGGGAGAACTAATTCTTAGATTATGCAGTATGCTGATATGAAATCCATTTGATTAAATAAAAAATATTTTTTCACCAAACCACACATTTGATGTTTCTCCTTTTCCCAGTTGTGTAACTAAGAGCTCCAACTTGTTGCTTCGTTCCAGCCTCTTTTATGCCTCTAAGTCCAATGAAAAAAATCTGTAGTCACCTAAAATATCCCACTTGTCACTGCATAGCGTACCAGAGCCACTCAGAACTTCAAAGCATTGGGACAGACCAAATTGGGATTCCTCTTTTTCAAAAGCACTGGCTCTGTGAGATAAGGAAATCTTCATTAGCTGCTTGCTGTATGGGACGATGAGTCAATTAAGCAGGTCTAAATCCGTGCAAAGAAGGGCAGTAATATGAATGTATACACTAGATAACTAGCAGTTGTAAAACTTGTAAAACTTTCTATGCTTTAGATACAGCTGATATTAGAATTGGTTGTATGATACCTTTTTGTTTCCTGCAGACTTTGCCCTATTACTTTTATTGAATAGCAATGGTGTATGGCCAGAATCCAGACTGCTTGTTTTGTCCTTCTCACTGTTCTCAGAATGAAGGATTTGGATGAGTGTTTTTTATTTTCAGTGAATTTTTCAGATGAGAAAAATTCAAATGATGTATGGTAAACATTTGCATTCCACGGAAAGCATCTCGTGTGATAAGACTGTTCTTGGTTTTCATAAGTGGAAGCATTCCAATTCACTTTCTGGTGTTTGCAATTGAGCTGCTGAAAAGATAGTACTCAAAGATTCTTACTGTGGGAAATAAATTTAAATAGTTCATTTTCTGGAAGGGCTTGAATAAGTAGCTTTCTTATGCATTTATTCTTTCAAATTACTTAGCTTAATACAGTCAATGCCATTGTCCCGTTGTTCCTCTTTTAAATTTATTTTTAGCACCAACATACAAACAAAGGATTATGGCTATAAAAAAACATAGGCTGATTTAATTTGGGAATTAACAAAATGCAATGCTAATAGTGGCAAATGGGAAGAAATTATTTTGTAAGTCACACACACAAAATAGAAGAAAACCCAGTTGCACTGGAAAAGTTTAAATTGAGATACGATGGTGCAGTTCTCAGCTTTTTGCAATATGTATTAGCTTTAATAAATACAAACGTAGAGTGTAACTATTACAAATCTCCAGGTATATTAGCTGCTCTATACAAAGCTGACTGTGTAACACTGCATGTGAAGCCTCATGCAGAAAAAAAATAATACGATTTTGCAATTTTTTTCCCCAAAGGAATTACTGCTCCCCTATAAAGATACTGTTTTCAGCTTGAAAACTCGAAGCTGAAGTACTCGTGTGTGCCTTTTGGAGCCACTGTGTCATCAATGCACAAAGGAATGCATCGCTAGGAATTTTCCATGGAGAAACCTATTTGTTATTAAGTATTACAGAGGAAGATCACCTAAGTGTGACATAAAAAGTTCTCCTGGAATAATAGAGGAGAGCAAGTCTCGTATTTTCTAACACAGAAGAATTACTGTTTTGTTTCTGAATTCTGAACCTGAATTTAGTATCTAATAAAGACATAATTATTCTAAAATCAGAGTGAACAAGCACATGATTAATGTTAGGGGCTTTCTTACCTTCTTCTATTATGCATACAAGCCGACAGCAATATGCGTATGTATGCACTCTATATATGATTGCATGAATTAATTTAATCCCTCGACAACAACACAAAAAAAAATGGCAAATTGCACTACATTTCTTGTCAAGTAGGGCAAACAGCAATTGTATCCTCTATGATTAAAGCCAAATTCTGGTTCTCCTCATGGATCCCAACCCATCTTCATTTGACACTGGATACCCAAGCAGAATTCAGCAGATTCAAGCAAACTTTAGTAGATCTAAAGTGTGACACGCATACGAGCAGATCTTCTATTCTCTTTGTAAATATCCTAATGCCTTTATTATACCTTCTTTCTACTTTTTCTTTCTTTGCTATCTCTGCTTCAGAGACCCTTAAACTTTTTCAAAAGTTCTGAGGAATTTTTTAGCAGGTGAGATCATTGCTGCAAGTGCTGCAGGCAGCCGCTCACCCTGCCTGCCCACCAGGATGGGCCCACCTCTACACACCAACTCTGCTGTGCTTCCTCACCAGCCATGAACACATCCCAAAAATCAGCCCAGTTCTGTCTTTTTAATAAATAGTGCCATAATCATAAAGAACTTGGTTTCCAACAGCAAGAAATGAAGTTGCAGCTATGTGCGAAAATAGGATATTTGATTAACAAGAGTTTTAATAGGACACTAAAATGCAGATATGATGGGTTGGAAATTCTGTAGAAGTTTTCCTGAAAAGAAAAAAAAAAGCCCAAAATCTTTAAGGAAAGAGGTGGGAAACCACCCACATCCACACACAGGCACTGTGACGGTTATTAAAGTGCTGAGGGGAATTCAATTTGAGGACTGGAAGCAGAAATATCAGGCACGAGAGGGATTTCTGCACAGAGACTCGAGGCTTACAGATATCGATCAGAGCATGCAGATGAAAGGCAAACACATTGCAGAGCTTACAGGCGAGTCAGAACGTTATTACTGTAACAAAACCAGGCTATTCGACTTTCCCCTTTTTTAATTAGGTGCTTCAAAAAGTATGGAGCGTACAGATTCTCATCTCCCCATCACTAACTGGAAGTAAACTCGCTCTTCACTTAAGTGCAGGATTAAGCTCACTGCTGAATCAGCTCACCCAGCTCTGGAACAGCAAATGCTGCTGCAAATTTAGGAGCAACTTTCAGAGGCAGATGTATCATAAAGCCTGTATCATGGCTCCCTCAGTTCCTAGGCCTTTTACCTTTTGCTTTTAAAGGACACAAGCAATGAACTGCAGTAAGCCAAGCTTTCAGTGATAGATTTTTTTTCTATTACTGTTTTGGAAATAACTGTGCCTCACATATCCTGCCAGGAAGCCCCAAAAGCCCATCTGTGCTTTGGAAGTGCCTGAAAAAAAGAAATGACTGCTTGATTCCAAAGCCAGTGGGTCAGGGTCACACATCCTGGCAGTATGAAGACAGCAGGGCTGGGACACCAGGGAGGCATCGCATCACCCATAGCCCATCCTGTTTCATGTGGCAAGAAAAGAACTTTTTTTGGCTTTTCCTGGGTATGTACATATACTTTAGAAACAGAGAAATATAAGGAACTTTCTGGCGCAGTGTTACTGCAGACAATTAATGTCCAAATGTGCGATGTATCAGTCCCTAAACAGCCCTTCTCAGCAGATTTTGGAGCTGCTTAGGTACTATGCCATTTCATTAATCAGTGTTTGCCTGAGGCACAGCACATGAACTTACTTAAATCGCTGCCAGGGTTCCTAGATCACTCTTTGGCTTCCTAAGACATTTTGGAATGATAATTACCCTTCAGTCACTAGCCTAGTTACCAAATCCATTCATACACATCAGAATTTATGCAGTACTCACACTACAGACAGCAGGAAGTTGCTACTGTGTATGTAAATTAAGTCTCCTAAGAACAAGGTGCAGGAAGAGAACACGGCTTGTTAGAGAGAATGAGTGGTGAAGAAGATATGGCAAAGGAGACTGAGTAAACAGCATTTTATCCAAACCTGACTATAAATTATCATTCGTTTAAGGGAATATTTGACAAGAATTCCAAAAATGTCAGATGGTTAGAGACTGATGCTATAATTCCTGACTTTAAAGGAAGTCAAGAACACTTAATACTTTGCACAGTCAGAATATTAGCCAAATATTAACCAAATCTGATATGATCGTACCATAGAAGAGAAACAAGAGGCAGTGCTCTACATCTTTAATTTAGCTCTATTAAAATCAAAAACCTTCTCTGTTTAAGGGATGAATTTGTAATAGGCTCAGACTTGGTGGTTTCCACGTACCTCCTTATGCAAGTTCCATTTATGTGCTCTGCAATGAATGAACGAATAAGTTCATAAACCCCAAATACCTCAAGCACATCTTAAAGACTCAAAAATGACACTGTTCTAATTTTCCATTTTAATTAAAAACAAACAACAAACTGTGTTTTTTATTCTTATTTACCCACTCATGCTCTATTGACTCAGAATGCTTGGACACAAGAGTGCAGTTGCAGTAACCTTCTGGCACCACCATTTATGACTGGATGCAGGGAAGCCTTCAATACAATGATCTCATGATCACTGATTTCTGTTAAAATCACTTCTTATTATTTTTTATCATAATCTTCAACACTATATGTCCAAATATAAAGTTGCATTTCAGAAACTAGAACAGTTTCTAGAGACCTGCATTCTTCAAAATCCAAAGGTGACGTTTGAATAAGCAGTCCAATAAGAGTGGGCAGCTGAGACATCTTAAAGAAGAGTATCAGGAGCCCTAATAAGCATTATATAAGTTCCAATTCCAAGGAGAAAGGAATATCCACAGTTATTTAGGTGAAAAAAAAAAACAAAAACCAAAAAAGAACACAAAACCTAACACACTTACAGGAGGGAACAAAAATCCAGATGTTTAAGGGAAAACAATTTTCTTCTCTACACAGCAAACAAACACAAGATGGCTTTTGACACTATGTCTGTATACTTAAAAAGCTCTTTTTGTATGGAATCTCCAGAAACAGCTCTCACTGATGAGTTATGTCACCATAATGTAGCATTTTGATGATGTGTGATAAAAAGTAATCACCCTACTTGATAACACAGTAGGGAAAATAGCTTGAGCAGCACTGAACGGTGGTTCATTTTGAAAAATACTACAGTAAGGGAGTTTTATATGGCAAAAAAATTAGTGCTTTTATTTATTTTTACACATTACCTCTCAAAAGTGTTACACTGCTTACCTTCTGGCATAGGCTAAACACTATTATTGAATTCACAGACATCAAAGTGAATTCAAACACATTGTCTCAGTTTATCTCACGCACTTAACAGTATTTTATACAATTAGAGAAACACTACTAGCAAGTGACCATAGTTCACTCATTTGAAAGATCCTACCAAGACCTGGTACCACGTAATATTCTTCCAGAATAGAAATAATAATTACAACTTGCGGAGATTACCTTGAGTTAAAAAAAAATTCAGTATACAGCTTTGATGCTGTCAAAATCACCAGCTACACATCACTTCTGATACATACAAAAGTAGCTTATGTTGTTTCTACTTTTTACCCCTTAGGGTCATTTGTAATCCTTGAAATCATAACACAGAAGACAGATTTGACTATAGTATTCACCCACACAAGAACGGGGATTTATTATGGGTTCATTCCAAACCACTGCAGTCTTAATGTAATTCACTTCTGCAGCCTAAGATGGACAACCTGGGAGTCTTAACGTCTGTACCATTTCTAATCAAAATCTATTTCACTGATGGACATCAAACTGCCTTGCAAGATGGATTATATGTTTATTTCACAAAAGTCAATATACAGAATAACTATGGGCATAAAAACAGAAAAGGGAAGAGAGAGAGAACATTAATATTTTAATGTGATCTTTGTTACTTTGGTCTTACTCCAAGGAATTCTATTAAAGGGTCATGTGCTAAATGCACCTCTTAAAAACAGATGCAAAACTCTTGCCAGTGTCAAGCACGTTAACCTACCAAACAGATACCTCAATCTAAGACCATTTAGCTGCTATGCATTCCTGACTGGGAACATCTCTCATGAACTGGTTTTAGTGGCAAAATTTTGCCAATAATATGCAAGAACTGCAGCACTTTAAGCAATGAAACTCAATGGCCCTTCAACCTTATTCCGTTTATGTCATATAATTATAAAGGCATTATTTTTCCGCAAAACGCTGTTCTAGGCCAAGACAAAGATGCTGAAAAGATAATAGCACAAAAGTATAGAAATTAAATTACACGTGCATACGCTACAATTACTATAATCAGCATTGATCATACTTTAACATCAAGTTTTGTGAGACAAGACCATATTGAACAGAACTCTTGCTACGAGTGTTCTGTTCTTCATACCTTCTGCTTAGAACCTCAGGCCAATATCCTGCGATGCAGCAATGTCATTGCTCCATTAAATCTGCTGTGAAAGTACGTATTGAAAAATCAACGATGAAAGAGAAAGTTGACCAATAAACTGTTTCTCTATATTACTATTGTTTTTTTATCTGAAAACCCCTGAAAGATTTTTAAGGCAGTTTACTTTTAGGATGTTTTATCTGTTCTGTGTTGTTTCCATGTTGGGTCTACACTCCAGTTAATACAGAGGTATACAACACTAGCGTGTATTTTTCAGAGTTTCAAAATAACAGCTTTTGTGTTCAGACTTCAGAAGATCTTATGGTTCCTCTGCTACTCTTCATATTTCCAGCTGCTTTGACAATGCTGGTATTTATAACTGGGAAAAAAATAGTTAATAAAATTCCAAGTATGGGCTAAAGAGGGATTCAGACCGTACAGGGCTGTCATCTTGGCCTCACCCTGACACAGCAGATCCATCCTTCTTTCTGAAATCGATGTCCTGAGGGAAGTCAAACTACACATTTCCAATTCTGCCTGGCTTTCACGTTCACACTTTAAATTGTAGACACATTTCTTTTTTAAGACAGCATGTGAATCAAGAGCAGGAAAGGACATATATGATCAGAAGGAATTGTCTCACCTCTCATACCTCAATTAATCAAATTTCCATTTTTATATCATGTCCTCAGGTCCCTTTAAAAATGACTGAGCATTTGAAGGTAAAAGCTGCAGTTATTCCAAATGCATGACAACGTTGCAATGGTGAGATCAGTTTCCTGCTGCCAGTGTCATGCAGAATTGTGTTTTGCAGATTAGAGTATGAAGCAATTTGCAATAAAGACTGTATGTGTAGGACATAAAGCAAAATTAGTCTTTAATGTTTTTAATTCCAGACAAATATAATTCATGCTGCAGTAAGGATACGAGATGCATTCACATACGCCACTGTGCCTGCAAAAAGCTCTAGTTTTAAATGGGTAACACTAGCAAAGGGTCCAAAATCTGGAAGAATTAAGCTACACAGACACAATATAAAGCAATGGTGGTCATATAGGAAAATCAGCATGTAGGAGGGAACTCAGTCATAGGAAAACATACCCTCAGACTTTCCCAAATAGCTTTGAAGAATGAAATAAAACCAAATCAGGATACCCTTTTAAATGTGGTCCCTAGTTATTTCAGTTCCTTCAGTCTGGACTTCAGAGTTTGAGAAGAAAATGAAAAATAAATGAAAAATCTTTGGATGGAATTTAAATTTTCAGCCACTGGATGATAAAGTGGAACCATGCTAGTACACATAACTGAAACATATGTTTATGTGTATGTGATACTGATATTTAAAAATATGTTGAGACAAATACTTGGATATTATGCATTTTGTAAAATATAAATACCATTAAATATCCAAAATACCAATGCTTGGCACATGTAAATTAGATGTCTAACTCACTATTTAAAAGTATATCACCTGGCCACATTGCTAATAATTACCACGAATCACTTTACCTAATGTAATATGTACAGAACAGGATTTTTTAAATGTAACATTTGGAAAATAGTGTGTCATAATGGCTGTACTGCTACTGGATACTGTTTCTGTTCTCAAATCCAAGTAAAAAAAGGAAAAAAATGTTTTCCAGTCATAAATGCTGTTTGTGATTCAGAGTCTTCTTCCCTCACCACTCCCATCATCACATAAACAACTGAGGGGATCCAGTAAATATTTCAGCCGTTTTTAAGGTCGGTTTATATTTTCGTGCGTCTTCTCAGCACAGCTTAGAACTCCACAAGACTTCTAAACAAGCTCAGCCAGACTCGGGAGAATGCTTACTTCAAATCTTAAGAAATAGTAACTGAAATCGACTTGCTTTCCAATGCTATGGTATACCGTATATTGCAACTATCATTTTCCTTATGTGAGTTTGGTCTTGCCTGTAATCAGCACACCTCCAGTAATCTTATCACTGTCAACCAGGATGAAAGTATTAACTGGGCTAAAACACGTCTTTTTAGACAGACAGAGTTTCGTCAACTCTCTATGGTTTCCTTCCGAATAGTGTTCAGGTATTGGCAGATTTATGCACTGTGTGAATAATGCATACCAAGAGCAAAGGGGAACACAGACTCAATAGTCAACTAAACTAGTAGGGTCAGGCAAACAGTTTTGAGAAAGCCAAAAAGCAAAAAAATATACTAAATAAACATATACTTGGTCCTATTCTTTAATAATCACTTCTGAATAAGTTTGTAGTGGCAAATAAATCATTGGAAGTAGTACAATGTGTTCAGAACTCAGTGGGAAGCTAAAAGGCTCCCAAGCTGTAACAGCCAGCCCGGCTCAATGCACTGCTTAAGACCACAATGCACATGGGGAAAGGCTTTAAGGACAGGAAGAAAAGGATTTTCAAGGCTGAAGTAAATATCTGTGGATACGACAGTACATCCTCCAGAGCTCCTGTTTACGCATTGAGACATATTTTGTCAGCAGAGAAAAGCATATTAAATAAATGCTTTCCTGTTTTTACTCTACGCACAACAATTCTGGAGAAGGGAAAGCTGGAGCAACTGGCCGCCATTAACCACCCTTGTGCGGAATACAGATCAAAATGGTTCAAAACATTTAGTGAAACTAGATTGGTGTTTTCCTTGCACTAAAGATTGCTAATGCACGTGGAAGGAGTCTATCGCACGACAACAACTGCTGTGTGTGCTGCTAGTTGGGATTTCGGATCTGAGAAAGTAAAACAGAAAAAGAAAACTTAACAGTGAGGCCCCAGCACTGTCTTTTATTTCAGTCAGCCAATCAAAATGCATTCACTGAGTCGAAAAGCAAAAAGGTGTTGGGAATTGACTTTTCTGTGCATAAATACATGCTATGAGCTTTGAGCAGGAAAAGCAAAAGCACAGAGTGTTTCCTTGGCTTTTGCATTGGAAATGGCCGCTCCCAAACAATTGATGGCCACAGAGAAAACCCAATTTTTTACTCAAATTGAAGGGAAATAGCGAAGAACTCCAGAGCATAACCGTAATGTACCATAATGCATTATTCAACTAAAGAAAAAAGCAACCTTCATCACATGTGGAATTACATATTCATTTTTCAAGTAAAGCTTTAACATTAAATTTAAGCTGCACCTTCTGTCTCATGAGAGCTCAGAACGATCCTCTGCATTATCGGAACCCAAAAGTTCACAATTCTGATGGCAGTTCCCACCAACCCCAACACCTTTCTGAGTACAAGGAACGAGAAGGAGCGTTTCTCTCTAGTCTGCATTTGACTGTGAAAATTTAAACATAAAATTAGAAAGTGTTTGTGAGACACCATTCCATTCTCCGTACTGCCCAAGCTGCTTCTAGCTCTTCTGCACAAAATCAGAGTTTAAACTGGGTCAGAAGACCTAAAAAGCAGATGCTTAAATGTTTCTTCTCTAATGGTTTAGGAAGCAATATCTAAAGAACAGACAACTTTCAAGATTCAGTGAGAGCATTTAAAGACTCAATAACTTTTTTTCCTGGGGTATTTTTGTGCAAAAGAGAACCAGAGAAAAGCATAGTTAACAAACTCCTAGGTCAGACAATTCTGGTCCTTTCTCACCATGAATTAGGTGAGGCAAACAGGAAAGCAGTTTGTGGTAGGAACAGACTCTGAAAAAGCTTTCATCAGCTGCACTAGGAAAAGCTGTTTGAATTTCAAAAAACATTTTTCTCCAACCCCACAGCACCTGCTAACTCTCTAATCTCAAATCTTTAAAATAAAACACCCAAGCAACGAGAGGACGTGCAGTTTGCAGGTAATGATATTTGGACTGTATGTCGAAGATAGATCAGATTACTGGAGCGTGAATTCACAAAGCATTCAAACTTGGACAGATGAAAAATTAGTTTGCATATTTTATATTACGAATGCATACGAAATACTAAGGTGGCAAAGCTGATCTTATTACACAGCGACAGTACTTTCTGTGCTCAGAAAGTTCTGGTTAGCTTGTATATACAATGCAGAATGCCAGTCTTCAAGCACAGAAGGTTAGTTCTGTCATTGAAAAATACAGCAGTATGTCAGCAATATCAATCTCTGAGCACATTCTGTTGGTATCTTTTCTACATTAGAAGCCTAAGAGATGCCAAACACCCACAAGCCCTCTTTAAGTAATGTCATTAAGCTATATATGTAGATTGCTTTGATAATTACAGGTTTAGTGTGTTAATTACCAATTAGCGTATTTGTTCTTTGGCTTCAAATGATGAATAAGAAAAAACTTGGTGCATTTTCTCCTTTGGATTTCATATTTGATTGTTAAAGTTTTATAAATAGTGAAAAAGTGCTATTATGCCAGAAAATGTTATAAAAGAGACAAAAGTGTGCTTTTCTCTCAATCGTAAAGAGCTATTCAAGTTTTATACCACTATAAATGGAGTTGTATCACAAAAGTGTGAAAATTCACTGCTAAGTATAAAAGCTGAAAAGTAAAAACTGTTCTAGCAATCCCATGTCTAGCAAGGAAACAAATAGGAAGAAATATCCTGTGGTTCAGCAGCTGACCTGTCTCTATTTAAAGATAATTTAACAATTTTAATAAACTGAAGACCTCAGTAATGCAACCTCAATAGACTACCTTTAACATTACTAAAATACAGAAAATCTGAATAAACATCTAAATAAACATGTGCCATTTCATCAATACTTTTGGAAGGCTGACAATACAGTAGGAACACTGGAATCCTCTAAAACAGTCAGCAAGAAACTCCAAAGAATTGTGCTCCTGTGGCTCCACTGAGTCTACCAAAGACAGAAGAACTTGGGAACTCTTCCACCAAATCCCCTCTCTTTGCTTATCTCTGAAAGTCTTCAGCGTTTTTCAAATACAAACAGCAGGTGAACATAATTCAGTCCCTTCTGTAGAAAAGTAAATCTTTTCAATTTGGTCAGCTTAAGAAATCTTCAGCATCAATGAGTAAAATACTGAGATTTACTGTATCATGAAGTTCCCAAGGAACAATTTCATGCCCATCCATTTATTCTTCTGAAAAGCTCTCCTGTATTAAATGTTAAATTAGCTTTCTTGAATTTCAACTACTCTGAGTTTGGACACCTTTCTACCACTAATTACCACTGTCTCTGTGTGGCAAATGGATTTTTAAAGCTTCCTTTTGTCTCTGTCAGAGCAATGTGAAAAGAATGTTGCAAGAAAACATGTATTTTTGCTAATTTGAAGAAAAATCCATTGTTATGCAACCTCACTTCTAACTCTCCAAACCCCCAAATTATCATAACCTTCTATTCAACCACTAAAATTGACAGGGAAATACGATGCAATGTCCAGACACGTTCCCAAACATGAACACCAAGAGACACAGATGCAAAACTTCCTGAAATTCTTCTGCATTCTGCACTGTATTTTCTGAATTCTGAGATGGAAGAGTACATTATAGTACTGGTAAGATTTCTTGTATATATATATTTTTAATAAAGTATTAAATATCACGCTTTGGGTTTTGTTTAGCGGCAGAACATGATGGAAGATCTGTCATGTGATCACAAAACGCTATACGAGTGGTAAAAAAAACACAAAGAACTGTTTTGCAAAAGGTACCTGTTTTGTATATTTTTTTGTCCATTCTGACATTTACCTCAAAAACTGATGGATCCACAGATATCTATGCATATGTGTAGTTACTGCATCATTTTGTGCCACAGTGAATTCCTGTTGTACCAGTGCCAGAATATTTCAGCTACTTCTGTTCACCTATCTAAGACTTCTGGGCTGCCAGTGCCTCCATTTAGAGTATTCTAAACTCCCATTTTCCAAAAACTCCATTTTCATCACCATTTGATGACAGACAACTTCAGTTTAGGATGCACAGAGAACAGAAGAAAACAGAAAACACAGTAAAATAGGAAAGAATATTCAAACCCTAGTTAAAAGGGAAAAGTCCGCTCCATAGCAGGGAACTAAAAAAGCCTTTTTTCTGCTCTGTTTCTACCTCCAGGCTGAGCACCCAACAGGATTCTCTGACATATAAAAAGGGCTTTAGCTTCTCTCTCACCAGATAAATTATCGGCCTCTCATATCCATCCATCTTCACTTTATCATCAAAACTTTTTAGAATTCAAGACACCTCTCCCTCTGTCAGTATTCACTGCAATCAGCCAAGAGCTTCAGAGGGATTCTGAAGGGCAGGAGCAAGTGGTCTCCTCATGACAAAAAGAGCGTGGAAGTGGGACAGAACCAACGGAAACAGCAGACAAAGGGGAAATAGAAAGATGGAGTTATTTTCTTCCCATTATTATTTCTCAGTCTTCTTTTGAGTGCTAATTCCAGTTTAGCATTCATTGTTTTCATGGCAAAAGCAAATCAATTTACTCCTTTTTCTAGTTTTAAATACTGTGGATAAAACTATTTCTCCTCATTTAACTTTCTTGACTAAGAGATGCATGAAAGGGAGGTGAAGTGGAAGGCAATGATAGCTGATTATCCCTCTTTAACATTTCTGTCAAGTAAATGTTTTCAGCCGACATTTATTCTGCACTACTAATTTTTTCAATTTGTCTGATTATTATTTTTTTTTAATTTAAAAAACTATTTATATCAACCGCAATGTATGAATAGAACACTGTGCCTTTTCACTCCTGATTTATTTCCTACACAGCCATAGTTGCTAATAGGAACTTAAAATATTTACCTGCTGGAGATACTTCACAAAATAAACTCATTTCTTGCCAATGCATGCGTGTGGTTTTGGTCACTCAGTCCCTTGGTTAAGCTTCCGTGAGTGACTGCACATGAGATGCCCCTCAGTTCCCAAGCCAGTGAGCCACCAAACCTCCCTGGGCACTCCAGTTTCCCTGACTAAATTCCACAAAGAAAATACTGCAGCTGTTTGCGCAATTCATTTTCATATCATTTCCCACCACTGTAGTGTACCGATCCTGCTTTAGTTCATCATCTGAATATTTCAGTTTCACATATTTTGCTTCCCCACTGAGTTGCCTCTGTAATTTCCCCATCTTCCTATTTCTTTTGCTGTACACTGCTTTCATGTTTCATACTGCTCTGTCAGATTTAAGTCTTCTGAGTCAGTTCAGTCCCCTCTGCACATGTTCTACTCCTGCTCTGTTAGATGCTCCTGTTATTGCTCTTTTGCATTTCTTCAGCCTAGAAATTAGGGATTTTATGACCTACAAGGTAAGTGGTGGCTCTAGGCAGATAACTGAGATCTCTGAAGTACCACGGGGCAGCGCTCGGGGAACACTGCTAATGAAAATGCTGTGGCCAACAATGGCATCATTCTCTCATTACACATCACAGTTTTCACACAGCTTATTACAGTTCACACTGGCAGGTAGATGTGTTCAGCATGAACCACGTTCTGTTTATTTTGGAGACGTAAGCCCACACGTGCCTGCCACTGACCACAGCTGAGCGTGGAAGGAGACTGGGAACAGGAACAAAATCATAAAGACTGGCTACCAAATAAACAGCAGAGCTAACACAGCGTCTCTGAAGAAGAAGCTGATGATGGCTCCCTGTGCTGCAATTCGCTTTCAAAGTCACAAAAACCCTTTTGAACTCCTTGTATTCCCCTGACTAATGCCATCATTATTTCAACGCTGGCTGTTCCATGAAACAGGTGCTATCTTGTCAAACGAGGCTCTCCTGCTTTCATCATCCCGCAGTTATTCATTGTGGATTGTTACCGCTGACAAGGTTTTGGGTTGCCTGGCTACCAGGTCATGCTGCTAGAGCTGCCGGTGAGCTCTGCGGAACCAAACTTTTGGGTGAGAAGTAAGCGAGGGGAGGGACCATGTGGAACAGAGCTGCTTTATTCCCATCTGTCATCCTCCCCGCAAAAGAAGTTTTGTGAGCTTATCTCAGAGGGATGCGGAGCGAGGAGCGATGGAATGCTTCCAGTGCCTGATTAAAATGATTCACTCTATAATAAGCTAACATTTCTCGTTTCATTTCTAAAAGCTTTTCTTCCTCACTACTTACAACAGTCTGCCAGATTCCTAAATAGAAAGGAAAGATTAATCTGAGCTAAATTACCTGATGTGGTTTTAAAATTATTCCGACAGAAATGTAGAACAAAGTTTGTCCAAGGAAGCAAGGAGTGGAGCGCGCCCAGCTCCTCCTGCAGGGAGAGCTCAGCAAGGAGCAGCGCCAGCCACCAGCTCCACCCCAGCTGGGGAACGCTCTCAGTTACCCCACCAACGTGCTTACCTTCACTGCAATCGTGTTTTTGTCCTGAATTTTCTTTATAGCTCCTATGACAGATGGTTTTCACAAATAAATGTTTTTCAGCCACCTGCCTCCCTAAGCTTTCCCAGGAAGTTTTTCTGTAAACGTGATCTGTGTACAGAGATTGCTATAGAAGACTTTTTTTTATTATTTATGTAAAGTATTCTTTTTTAGAGCAATAACCAAGTTTTCACTTATAAAGCATCATTTTTCATTCAGGTGCTGGAGACTCATCTCCTTGCCATAGGTTAGGGAGTTTTTTGACAGTACCACATCAGACAGAAAAAAGCCTGGCCTCTGTTGGCTACAAGATGTTGACAATGACAGAATTAAACTCTACAATTTCATGCAGAGATCTGTGATTGCACTCCCTAAAACAATTGTTTTTGGTGGTTTTTTTTGTGAATGGTTCTGACTTTCAAGATACGTGCGAGGCCGGTGGCCCTGCACGTGGCAGGGGGGTTGGAGATTTATGATCCTTGTGGTCCCTTCCAACCCTGGCCATTCTGTGATTCTGTGATTCTGTGATACAAAATGTAGATCTCCAAACTTCCTAAGACATATACACCAGAGAAGTTCATCTTAGTCAATGGCACTGACTCTCATGTAGTCAGATAAAAAGGTTTCTCCTAAATAATACACTTCAGCAGCTTGCTGAGGCATACCAGTTGAAATATTGAAGTTGATTGAAACTCTACTCAAGCCTTTAATGTTTTAAGCTAATTTTATATGGGAGCCATCATCTATCATATGCAAGTTTAATGCAAGTTAGACTTAGAAAATAAATTTTTCTTGGCTGATGCCCTGATAATTTTGGGCAGGAAGGTTTTGAAGAAGTCATGAATACCACCTGCTCTTCAGTGGAGCAAACGATGCCTGACCATGCTTTTATAGTTAATCTAGTCCATTAATTAACAACAATCTTCTCCACGCCTCCAAGAAAGTCATTAAACACAGCAATTAAAAAGTACAGATAAACACTCTTGACCACATCTGGTGAAAAGAAATATGCTGAGATGGTAAGATACTATGCAAGAATTAAAACTAAAAAAAAAAAAAAAAAAAAAAAAAAGAAATAATAATGTGCTTTAACTTCCAACCAAGCAAACAAAACTGCTTTTAAATCCCAGGTATCATAAGGATATTAGATTCACATGAGATTCAAAACAGAGGAGTGGAGGAGCAGGGGAGGGAGGAAGTGAAGGGATAGAAAAGAGTAAGACATAGAGCGGGCATGAGGTGGAAAGGACAGAAATCAAGAATGAGATGATACAACAAATTAGCTGAAATAGAAGTGATTTTAAATGCATTAATATGAAGAAACTATGAGAGACTTGAATGGATTGTTTTACAAGTCTCAGTTCATACTGAACACATAGTTGCTTACAAAGAACTCATTCTTCTCTTTTCAATAAAATATTTTCTAGCTTTCATTCAAAAAAGAGATGTCAAAATAGAGGTTTGTGTCAGAGTTTATATGCTTAATACAATATATCATGAGTCACATGGAAAGAGATTGACTTCTTCCCCCGTCCTGCCATACAGTTGGAAAACTAAAATCTAAGTAGGGAAAGCAATGATGAAAAACTCTGAAGTGGAGCAGTACATGTTTTCAGAAATGAGAGGAACTGGGGAGCAAGAGTATTTAAGAAAACATAAATATCAACTGACTTAGTGCCCAAAGTCTTAAAGAATTTTTTCAGTGTGGTCCTGTGACTCGAGTACAGCCAGAAAACTCCCTGAGACCCCAACGGGCAATGCTAATTAGCATGCTGCTTGCAACAATTTTTAACATGTATTTTTAATTTAATCCATTAGAACCACAAAGGAATAATGTATTAAAGTGATAAGTCTGTGCATTCAGTAAATAAATATCAAAGTGAAAGTCATGAAAGCTTTAAAAGAAAAATCCAGTCAGAAAAGAAAAAAAAGAAAAAAAAAAAAGGAATTTAAAGCCCTTGAAGGAATACATCACAGAAAAAAATAAATTGATCTACTAAATTAATTAAGTAAATTGATTGTAAAAATTTACTACTCAATGCAAGTGTAAAATAAGTCTCATGGGATGTAAGTTACCAGAGTCAATAGGAGTCTTTCCACCACAAGAAACTGGTAAAGCACCTCATAAACTTTTCCAATCATACTGCAGAAGAAAAATAAACTCTCCCTTTACGTGCTAAATATCTTGTATAATAATCTGCAAAGTAACTTCCTGCACTGCTGGAACTGGCTGTGTTTCTAGCTTGTCCAAAATAAATAATGCACATAATTTTTTCAATGCATCTTTGAAAATTATGCTACACTACCTGAAAAGTCCTTTATATAAAGTGTCTACCTATTCACCTCCTTTTAGTTTACCTCTTAGTCATCAGAAATAGGTACAATTTTAATCTCCTAAATTTAGCAGTTTTGGGAAGGAAGCACTTTTCTACATTTTCCATTGTAACCTTTAGAAGAACTGCCAATGGATTATAACTCTTTCTCTTAATGACAGATCCAGCTATTTCTAGAGCAGCCAAAGGAGACCACCTAGATAAATCTTCCAGGGTAAGACAGGACAGCAATATGTAGATTATTCCAAAGAAAAAAATTGTCTTATCACACTTACAAAAATTACCTATAAAGGAAGTGTCTGAAGCTCTTCTCACACAGAAGTATCAACATCTATTTTTTCTCTCAGTTAGAAAAATCCACCTAACCTAAATCTTCCTTACAATGAATTAAGCTGATTTCTTTTTCTTGTTCTATCTCCTTCCTCTACCAGTTGTACAGAAAAACCAATCATCGTCCACTTAGTAATTTAATATGCCCTAGAAAATGTTATCACGTTCCTTCCTAATCTTCTGAAACAAAACAAATCCCATTCCTCCATCTTTTCATCATTTGCCAGTTCTTCTGGGCGAGCTGCTAAAGTCCCAGTGTCACATCTTTGAGGAGACATCATCTTTTTCTCACCAACCCGGCAACAGATACATCGAAAGAATTTCCAAGTTCATAAAGAACTGGTGATCACGAAAAGCACTTCAGTCAATGCTTCTAACAGATATGCTAATTAACAGAGATAACCAGCTTTAATCACACTAATTACACTAAAGATTAAAGGTATTTGGAATTTGACACAGCTTCTTCGCTGTATCTCTATTACATTACGGTAACCTTAAGCAGCAACCTGGAACGTTCCCTTTAAGGAATGCTTAACATAATTTAACCGTAAAGTTGAGAAGACAAGGAATGAGTAAGAAGCCATCATGGTTTTTATGATTTCTTCTCTTGTTCAGTACTGGGGGGAAAAAAGAAACCCTGTCAACTCCGGTAAAGATCAAGATATTTCTCAGACTGGCTGACTTGAATTTCAGCTCCTTGTTATTGATTCACTGAATGCGCACGTCAGGCCAGTGCAATGGCTCAGAGACACAGGGGAGCTGGAGGCGATGCTAGGAATACGCAACCTGCTGCACCTGGGGCACTGCAGCTTGACTCCTGGCACTACCTGCCGCTGTGGCATCACGTGCTGTGAAGCTTCAGTGTGACAGACGGCAAGAGCATTGACAGGAAGATGGAAGCCTTGTCTCCCAACAGAAAGGACTGAGTTCAATTAAGGCAGTTCAATCGCTCTCCTAAAGATGTTCCATTCCTTTCATTACTCGGAAGGTTCTGGAGAATATGTTGAAACACTGTCAACAAAGGCAGAAGAACGCCTCAGTACAGACAATTTTTGTTCATTTGAGGGCTATGTAGCTCTATTCACAGCTCTCACTATTCATCTAGAGGTATTTCACTTCCTTCTCACTGAGTATCTGACATCTCTTTTATAGGAAGGCCGGCCCAACAAGGTGATACTTAATTTTAGAGTGTCTGAAATCACCTTCTGTGCTGCCAAAGGTATTTTATTTATCAGCTTTCTTGCAAAAAATCTCACTACCCCGTTTAGATTACAACCTCTTTGTTGTCCTGATTTCTGATACTGAGCAGCATCCTCCCTTTGACCTTTTGTACCAGAGCTTTACATGAAACCACCTGATTAAGATCTGAGGTGTGGAATGATGAAACTGCGACCGATGAAATATAATCCTCATCCACTTTCTTTTCCTCTTTCTACATTAAGTTTTGTTTCTTTTCTCATTTCCACAATAATAAATCCCATGACAGGATCACAGTCTTATTGATGCCAAAAGGTTTCTACCGTAAAGAAAAGTAGCAATATAAAAATGTTAAGATGTCAGTAGAAGCTGGAAGAAAAACAATAATAATTTTAATTGTTACCCACACATTGTCTTATAAGGTCAATTTGAAATGCTTATATTTAAACTAATTTACCAACTTTCTTGTAAACATTGTATTTGTTCTGGCTTTGCATTCAGAGAATAATAGCTGGAAATGATAAGGGAACTGCAGCTCCTCTATGCTACAGATGTATACCAACACAAAGATATGCATGGCTGAACAACTGCAGGAGAAAGAAGTGGTGTTGGAATCCTCACTGCATGTTGTAGCTATAGCAGTAGATAAAATAAAAACGTCTAGCATTTCCCAGTATCCTTGAAACAACTCTGATGTTAATACTGAAAAAAAGAAAATAAAGTTTATTTCAGATAAGAATTAATAATGTTCTTCTTGACACTTCGACCCTAACTGAACCTTCAAAGTGGATGTTGCATGCTGCCATGGAGTACACAGGCTCCCCAAAAGACATCACATACACTGAAAGAGTTTAAAGGCAACAAAAACAATCAGTGCCAATCACAAAAAAAGAAAGAAAAAAAAAAAAAATAGCCTCCAGCACTTTCCATCTGCAGCCATTGCCTAAAATGACTCCGATGAGGAAAACTGTTTGCTTAGCTGTTATTGCATTTGATCTAGAAATCAATATTCTAGGTTCCAGTTCTGAAAGAAACTAGCAAACGCTTCCATTGTTGATGTGTTTATTCTCCAGAATTCGTAAGGATATCTTCTTTTTCCCTAAAACAGATGATATTCCACAATGAAGTCCCAATTCAAAGAACCTCACAATAAATATGTTGGTCTAAGTCTCAGGCTATGCATATAATGTATTCAATTAATTTGAATTAGGAGCGGTTGATTGATATGATAACATCTCGTAATCTTTTCAGTGTCACTGTGTCAGTCCAGAATTCCTTATGCATCTGTGAGGCCACAAAGTGCTTGAAAAATCTCAGCTCAGTCTGAGCTCTATTCTAGAATACACATTATTTTCCACACACAAGTTTAGTATCTTTAGGGTACAAATCAGAAGTTAGATGTAACACAGTGTAAACTGCACCCACTCAGATTTAATTCAGTTCCCTATGCATATCTCACCCTGCTCCACGTGAGGCATCCAAGAGTATAAAATGGATGCAATGAGGGACATGCACAGGTGAAGAGAAAATTGAATGCCTGGTTAAATAAGCCAGTTCCTTCGTTGTTTGTTATCCTCCTCTTCCTCAACCAGCTTCTTAATTGCTCACTTGCTCAAGCCAGCTTGGTAACAGAGCACATCTTCACCATCTGTAATAGCTTCTACAAACGCGTGCAGATGCTTGGATTTAGATTTCTTAATTTATTTTAGATCTACTTCCTCCTGAGATTTGATTCAGTTGCCTCTGAAGAGGCACCTAGCACCGTGAGAGGTGATCTGGGACATGCTGCTCCCAACACACAGGGCACACTGGAGACCTCTGTCCTGGAGCTGCAGCTGGAGGCAAGTGGAATAGTGCAGGCTGTCTCAAATGGCACCAGACGGTACCTTCAGGCAACTGACTCATGATTTGAGTCACTGACAGCACTCATAAAACCAGAAGTTGGAGATAAATGGCAGGAGACAAACTGATAGCTGCTTAGCAGATATATTTCTAGATGTCAGATGGGGTCCTGCAACCACCAGTGCAGCAAGTCTCACCCTAACAACGTGTAAAAAAGATTCCGCTAGTAGCAGAGAATGTAATTACACTGCCATCGTTTCTAAATGCTATTATTTAATTTAGTTTCTAGGGGTTTTTTTGTTTTGTTGTTGGTTTGTTTGTTTGTTTCAGATTACATGGTATATACATTTGTTAGTAGCAAAATTAATCCATATCCTACTTCCATGTAAACTTTCTGTTAACAGGCAGGTAAACCTGTGAAATACGTCTCCCAGCCTCAGCTGCATTGTTTTGCTGGGTCACAAAGTGCTTTTATTCTATCCTCTTGCTTGTTTAAGAAGGCCTCTGGCTTGAACACCCTTGTGAGTTAAGTAATCTGTTCAGAGTTATTTTCCAACAAGACTAAGAATTTACTGTTATTTTTTCTTGCTGATGTTGATACAATCTCAAGATGGGAATTGAGTTAATAAGAGAATGCTGAAACACACACAAGTAACCTAAGTTAAGTATATCTGAACAGCTACAGGCAGCAATAAAAGCATACAAGACCACCACATGCCAGAGACACTCCTGCACTCATTGGGTGTAGCTGTAAATGCCTGGCAGGGCGATGGCTCCTTCTGAGCTCAGCTGAACACACCACTTCTTCTCCCTTGCTCCAAGGCCAAGGTTATTAAATCACAGGTCTGCTCTCTACTTGCTACAAGCTCAGTTCAAGCTTATTAGCTCAAATCTTGCCCTGTGATTTAAGCTAGGAAGCACTTGGAGAGCATTCTTTTGGCCAGCTCTGCTCTAGGATGACGGTCTCAAGCTGAGAGGTGACACTGATGCCAAGGTGTAGTAACTTCTTAAATTACATCAACCTATTGAAAGTGAATAAAAACTAAGTCCTAAGTGACCTCATTACATTTTTTTCTACGCAGTCAGTGTCTCCTCTTTAACACAAAGCTGGGCAGGAATGTGAAGCATGTCTTCCTATGAGAATTCATTTTTACTTTTGGAAAGCTACCCACGAGAAGCTCAGATGTAAACTTCACTGCTACAGCAATTTCATAAAAGCAACCCCAGAGAACAATCCTACTTTACGACACAGTTATTCACACTAACTGCTCCTTCGGTACACAAATTCTGAATTCTGCAGGGTGGTGTTAAACCACAGTGCTTTTGCACAGAGCTGAAAACACTCCATAGCCCACAATGAGTGGCCATCAGATAAAGACAGGCAACTGCTGTACAAGCCCTTCAAACTAGGAAGTGTTAATCTTAAAACTGGGCTAGATCTGAAGTTCTTGGTGCAAAAAAGTACCAAAATGTTCTTAGAAGATGTAATAGTATGTGAAGGAAGTTGCTGTTCAACACATCCTCACCAACTAGCATGCCATTGAAAACAAAATCAGTAGCGTCTTCTTGAGAACTGAAGCACTTCCAGAGAAAGGCAATTCATATCTTTCTGGACCAAGTATGTTAAACATGAACTTCTGTGAAGTCCCACTATTTGGTAGTACAAGTTGGCAGTATTAAGCAGCTATAAGACATGGATTAAAGGCATAAATGAATAACCTGTGTAGCTTACTATTGTGATTTTGGAGTCCTGTTTAAACGCAAGCTGTTTTCTAAACCAGTTTTCTCTTTTCATGTTAGAAGACACCTCATTTGTGAATGGTCAGAACACCAAGTAATCCGTTCAAGGCTACTCCAGTCCTATGCCACTGTCAGCTACTCTCCTGTTAGACATTACTCCAATTTGAGAACTACTATTTGATATGGGTTAGCAGAACAGTACTTTGAATTGCTTTGAATGCAATTCTGGGCTCTCTTCCACATGCCTAGCCTCTTCCTCCTCCCAAGTGAATGTAATAAATAATCGAAAAAACTTCTTAGCACTAATATTTTATCTCCATAATCTTTTACTTAGCTTATCCAAAGACAGTGTTGAGCCGATATTTATATTCTTGTGAATTCTATCATCTTATTGTTGGAGATGACAGTTTGACTGCAATATATGAAATTTATCTACATAAAGCCCTTTGTGAAGATGAATACGAAGGTGAATCTCAGTTACAAAGTAAATTAAAATATCCTGCATTTGAGCAGAATGGAATCGTGACTGAACATGTCAGAATATGCAAAGAAAAAAGCAAATCTATCATTATGACAACTGCAAGCTTCAAAAGGGTCTTCTTTTCATTGAGTCACATTACCTCAACAATCAGAAAATGACTATGAGGGAAGAAATTCTCCAGATAGTAAATACTCTGAGGACCTGATAAAATCTAAACTACACTGATTATGTCACACTGTCCTCTAAAATTGCAGAAAATGGTTGCCTTCATCTCACTTATGGTTCCTGTAATACCATGTCACTTACACACTGGCCTGTATCAGAACACTATCAATTTGGCTGCATTAAGGAAGCATTCATTTTTCCAAATCTATCAACATCCCCAGTAGAAAAAGATAAACAAGTTATCAATACCAATATTTCAGTGGTGCTGATATGGCTACTGAGTTTTTTCATCTTCATATGAATTCACATTCATTTATTTCTATATAGCCATATCAGTGTAAGATGCTGGTTGTTGTAATTGCTAGTTGTAATTCCCCAGTGTAAATGTTTCTAAAATGGAGTGGGTTACCCTGTTTATCTTAAACCATCTCCAGTTACACTAATCTCCAAAAAGCCACTTCACTCTATTTACGTTGTCATCTTAAGCTTTCCACATTTACAATTCAATTTCTATGAGATGGATCACAAATCTCTCAGTATACAGACAGATGATCAAAAGTGACAAATTACCAAGGCTTAGAGAGCCTCCACCAGTCATCTGAGCCATGACAGCTGACTATGTATATCCTCTTAGTCTGCCCTATTTAGCAAGCAAAACATATAGACTTGTCTTCCAGGTGGTCACTGTTTTGTATAACTAAAATAATTTAAGACAACACATTTTAATTTGTAACTGCAGTGAGCAAAGAGCTAACACATAATACATATTGTTTTATATTTCTAATGAGAGCAGTCCTTTTCATGAGATTCTGGTTCTGTTCTTCGTCTAAAAAGAAGTGTGTTTCCAGCTTTGGACCCAGAATAGCTGATGGGATGCTGAAATGAGAGCTTTTCAACAGAACTCACAGAAGTCAGAGAGCACTGCACCTCAGGTGCTGCTGGTTCAGGGCCCCAGGCACACCGAAGAGCACTTCGTTCCTGAACAAATAATAGGTGGATGTCAAATTAGGTCGTGGAATGGTGTGTCCTGAAGGATGCTGAGCAGCCACTGGAAGACGAGCAGCCCTTGATTATATCATGGTGTTAATCTGCCTGCAGTGCAAATCGAGGTTAAGCTAATAGCTCTTGCGGGGAGGTTTCTGCCCTGTATCGTCAGCTGTATGAGCTATCTCAAACAATTCCTCAGCCACACAGTCTGGAGGGGTTTTATGCCTGGCATGTCAGGGAGTTAACAAGACCAGCCATAACTTGAAGGACAGGACTAGTGAAGAGAAATTTCAAGAAAGATATTTTTAACATTAAAGCTTGCATTCTGGAAACCAGGTTGATAATCACTAAACAAAACCTGCAGCTACTTTTCTGCTGTGAGCAAACTCGGTGCAAATCTTGGGGAGAGAGCTCAGTGCATAAAGGCACTTTTAGGGAAAACAGCGTGACTGACAGAAAACCTGGAACATCACTACTCAGGCATCAAAATGAGGAGGAGTCTTACAAGGATACTCCATTCTTCTTTAGACTTAGCTGGAAAAAAAGGAGCTTAGGAAAGAAAAAATCCATACTACTGTATGTAGTAAAACAAAAATATGCCAGGGAACTCCGTGAAAAACAGAGGTTTTTGCTGTTTCCTCCAGGGTGATTATTTTATATATGATATGATGCACATGACTCCCTTCTGAGAGGAAAAGTGTTTTATGGACCATGGTTAAAGACAGGCAGGGGAACATGAACTGAAGAAATACTGGGTGAGAAGGTGAAGAGAAAAATTGTGGAAAATAAAGGAAAAGAGAAGTACAACAGATGTATAGGAATTAATAAGAAAGTAACAAGAATTCACATTAAAAAGGCTGAAAAATGTAGAGACTATTCAAAAAAAAAAAAAAAAAAGATCAGCACTGGAAATGAATCCTGGACTTTCTTGCTGTACTTTTCAATATTTTCCATTTAAGTTTTTACAGCAACATCATCTTTCATTCTCATTCTGGACTTTTCTCCTTAGATTCCAGTGAATCCTTCTAAACTGGTTTTCATCTGTTTTAACTGGATGAGAAATACATCTCCCATCATTCTTAGGCAGTTGCTTACTGTCAGTTCCTTACTCCTGTAACCCTGTCACCCTCTCCCTTCAAGGACTTTCCTGTATCAGAAGAAACTGAATGATAATTAATTTAGCAGACTTATCACATTTGTACAGGCTAGATACTCTCCAGATTCCTGAGCAGGAATAATTCTGCTCTCAACCAAGGCAGACCCACCATTTTCAGCACAAGATTAAGGATGTGCTATTTAACAAGTCAAAAATCTTCCCAGGAGAGTGAAGGAAAAAATAATAAAATTAGATGAGATGGCAAATTGCTCAAATATTTTACTGGATGTTCTGATTTTTTTCTCAGCAGTATAATTCTCTGTGACAATTTCAGAATGAATCTGACTATAATGCAAACACAATTATTAAAGTAATTAGATGAGAATTCTTCCTAATTTGTCAGACATTTTGGATGCAAAGAGAAGGTGTAGAAGTCCTCTATATCCAACATTTAATGGAAAAATAATGTGAATGTATCTCAGAACTTCCTTTTCCTCATCACCTGACAATTTAACTGTTAACACTTGCAAAGGATACTTGGATGAATTAAAGCTAAATTCTATGCTCTAAGAACAGAGCTCATACATTCTGCTACTGTACAACAACACGTAATACTATCAGCTGTGTTCTCCATTTAGTGATTCTGATTATACATTAGATCTGTACACACAAACAAACAGCAGTCATGTAAAATCGATGCAGCAACAAGATTCCCTTTTAAATGAAAAGTATCTCAACACTCTTTTGCCAAGCGATCAAGTGCTACTTTTTCCTCAATGTCTGTTTATGATGCAAGCTAAAATGAAAAAAAATAAATCAATGCCCTTCAATAGAAGGAAACATCAGTGCCTCTTTGTAACCACAGCAGATGAGCTGGTTTTGTTCCTTATCACAGCCATGCCTCTTCTATAAAGCTTAAAAAACACATTCCCAGGAATGTCAGTCAGAAGAGGAAACGTCTTCAATGATTCTTCCGCAGGAAAGAGGTTATAAGAGCTCTCAACAAACAGTTCTTATGTGCCACTCACAGTCTGAGAAAGATCTCCTCAGATATCGATTGGTTCATTTGATTGGAAAGTGAAAAGTAAAAATATATAAACATAGCTGATTCCCCTAAAAGTGACATGAAACGTTACTCCTGCTATTTTTTCCAATCTGTGCTTTCATTGAGCTTGGTCATCAATTTAATCCTTATTTCTTAAAAAGGTTTTTCGCAGGCTGTTTGAAACACAACAGACTTTGAGAAGGGTGGTGATAAATTTAAGTATATTTCATTTAAAAAAAAAAATCCAAAATTGCTGCATTTTAGTCTTAAAGGAAGCCACAAAACATACACATCTGATCCTAATTATTTTTAGTGGTGCGTCACACTGATGTTAATAGCATAAACCAATCCATTTATGTCTGAACTCCTGAACTACTTAGGACTGTTCATAAAACTGAGTTGTAGCTAAGATTAAAAATAGAACCATTTCATAGAACTTTCAGCAAAATCAGAGAGTGAAAAACACTGATTGAAGAGTTAATTTACAGTATTATAGACAACCAAATGAGAAGTGACTATGAGGGCTCTGAGACCATCTTCAGGCCATGGAAAAAAAATAGAATACATTTTTTTACAGCCTTAAAAGTTTATTGCTGAAATTTCTTTTCTAATCTTATTGTTCATTTCTAATCTGCATTTAATATCCTCTTTGTTTTCATTTTGCAGCTACCATCCTCCTGCTACCCTATATGCCTCCAGGTTTCAGTCAGTATTCTTTTTTACTAAATATCTTCTGGATCAAAACCTTCGTTCATACTGGGGCCTGATAACCATAACCTTTCGTGTTTTTGCCATTAGCATAAACCTAGGCCTCCCAGAAACAAAAAGTGATGACACTCAGCCGGAGTTCGGTATCAGACAAGCAGATGCTAGGGAATTTAAAAAAAAAATAATTTTGCAAATGTACTTCATTCTAGTTGGAAAGTAAAATGGAAAATTTATAGTTCATTTCCCTCTCTTCCTTCATATTGTGTAAGTACATCTTAAAGCAGACTCAATTTAATGTTTTAAGAAATTGGATTATGACTGCTATAATTTCAGATACTTAATTGTAATTACAAGCTTTGTTTTTAAAGAAACTGTAATTCAATAGTCACAACATTTCTCCTGAAGAAAATAGCATGTATATCATTGCCCTGAAACTTTTACCTAATAATAGCCTTGAAACCTCTACTGCTCCTCACAGGAAACAATGTCCAGTCATGGAAGTATTTGAAGGATTCAGTAATTTCCTCAGAGAAGTGGCATTCTGTTCAGTTTTCTCTTGTCATCTGAAGAAGGTGGTTCCAAAAGTCAACATCCCTAGAGCTGGCATCCAGATATCCAGGAAACTGCTAGAGTTTGGAATCTCTTCAAGCAAAGAAGTTCATAAATTGTATTAAGACACAGGAAAACCCAAGAAGACACAAGAAAGCTAAATATGACTATTCAGTGCCTTTTTTGATGATTCATGAGGTATTGCTATGGATGTATAGTTAATCTCCCTCCTGGGTGGAGTATCTTTATAACACATTAATCCTTAATCAGCTCGACTCAGTGAGGATAGCACAGATTGTGAAAATGCTTCAGTTGGAGTATAGTAGAGCAAGGGAGTTCAAGGAATTTCTTCCACCTGCATTAGTAAGGCTTAGAATTTTTGCTGACACAGTAAAGTTAGCCACGTTTAAGGATATTTCTGTTTGAGAAAAAGGCATGATGCACATGCAGTTCTATCAGCAATATCTGCATAGTGACTGTTGAAGCATAACTCTGAAAGAAAGGTTAGTTTTAAGTGATTAACAGAATATCCATTTTGGGACACAGGTATAAGCATTTCCTTTTCATAAACACACTGATGTATCTGCTAGGAGATTCTGTCAGCATAACGCCCAGGAAACCTCTTGTAACTCAGTGCTTTAGGAAACAACTTAGGGGAGACGATGAAAGAAATAGGAGATACACATATTGTCCTCTTTCTGAATAAAGATTTGAGAGTCAGATGAATACCCTGAAATGTAATTCAAAAAGTTCTAAATTTTTTTTTCCTTTCAGAACTTCTGGACTCCAACACTCTTCCTGTACCAGGGAAGGTGCTACCTGCTCTTGATCATTATAGAGCTGGCCAAGAATTTTTTTTCTCCCTTATTTTAAAGATCCTCCAGTTTTCAACTGACTGTCGTCCTCTATCTACCTTGTCTAATATCTCCAGATGCTTGCATCTGTCCTTTAATGTCTCATCAAATTCAGCATAACCTGTGAATGTTATTTAAATTCCTAGCACTTTGCCCCTTTTCTGGACAATTTCTACAAATCTTAAATAGTAAAGACATATTCATAAATCTGTTGTCATATTGCTATAGTTTGCTGTTTATTTTCTTTGATTTTTTAATCCTAACATTTTTAAGAGAAAAAACAAATATGCTACTGTCTTGCTTTGTAAGTGCACAAGGTGCATGCAGTCCTCTTCTGTTCAGAAATTTGTAATACTACATTTAAATTAAGTTTAGCATTGCATAAGAGTATATAAAATTTAATCCTATTTAGTAACAAAAACGCTAGCAAACTTTCAAAAGCAGTCAATATCAGGAGGTTCAAAACAGAAACAGACGTGCTGTCCACACATTTGTTTGAAAGCAGATACTACAAAAACACCGGGCAGTTATGAGCCCACCAGCTTCCTCAATCCAAAAAATGTGGTTGCTGAAGAACAAGGGAAAAAGCTGTATGCTCTCCCTAAAGAGCGCCTCACTTCGCAAGTGGCAATGCAGAATAAGGGGCTCGATGGACCATTAGTCTGAGCCAGTAGGGCACTTCTTATGTTCTAATGGAAAACTTGATTTATCTGTTCTGAAAGCCAATTAGACACAGAACAGATATTATTATCAAGTTAGAACTGTCTGTAAATGAAGTATTCAAAATTAGTAGCAGTTAGAGAAATGTGGTTCCTGTTAACTGAATGCCATTTGTGCTATTGTTTTGGATTATACTGAACCCTAAAAGACGGTGTTACAAAACAGCATTCAAAGAAAATCCACCATTTTAAAACCTGAACAAAGCAAAATGACTACTTCCCACTATTACATTATGTATACCTTCCTATAAAGCTTTTCGTGGTGAATGATTCAAATTCATGTGCATAATTTCCCTCCACTAATCTGTATTTCAAGGAGAAATGTGGTGGACACGCAGAGGTGGAGAACTGGTCCCTTTAGACCTGGCATGGGGCTGCAATGCAGCAAACACTAATGACAGTGGAAACTTCTGAGGCACGTGAGGAGATTAGATGTACGTTAAATCCTAGTTCAGATACCATTTCACAGAACTATCTGAAACATATCACAAAGCTCCCTACTCGCCATTCACAGAACCACAGGAAGATCTTGGAAACAAAGGGGTTAAATTTGTCATTTCCATGTTGTGCAGACACAGCTTCAGCAGAGATCAGGTTAAAACACAGAGCACTAGAAGCCCTTAAATAGCAACTCATGTGCTACAGTTAGATAATTTGAATTCCATATGAATCTAAACTAGCAAATTTCTGAAAATCCTAGAAGGTAAAATTATAATTTATGCAGTAAGTAATGAAATCCTACAATCCTTGCACTGCAAGTGAGAGGAAAAAAAGAAGAGGGAGAAAAATTATCACCGTTATAAGAAATTTCTTCATTTTTCCACCATTCAGAGCTTGGGTCTTTCTCATCTCACTGAGGCTGGTCTAAAGGACAATATTTTCTCAACTTTGTCTTAACTGCATTTGTACACCTGAGAATCCATATGGCATCCCACCTGAGAAAATATTATCCTTTTCAGATCTGCTTCTAGTTATGCTAATTCTTTTCCTCATTTAAAGTGTAAGATACCAGGTCAATTTATAAAATAGATACTCTGGAGTTAACGTTATATAGGCCAATTTAGAAACTTTTTCATAAGTTTCACTGATCTGTCTTTGCGTGGAAAAAAGAAAGTAAAATGGCCTTATTTAAAAACCACTTAAATCACAGAAAATTGTGTTATAGCAGGGAAAAAAGTAGTTACGAGAATATTTAATTCTAGGAGGGGTCAGGCAACACAAACAAGAAAGATTTTTCAAAAAGGCATGAAGACCATTTCAGACAGTTTCAGATGTTTGCTTCCTCGTATCTGCTTCACCAGTAGCAGCAATGGTAGAAGCAGTGAATCTAAGTATTAAAGTTTTTAAAACGTTGTCCAATGGGTCAGAAGAAAATCTACATAGGTTGCTAAAAATGGAAGGGGTTACCATCTTCTCTCCTACTACCCATTTTCTTCCAGCTAGGTCAACAGTCTTTGGGGGGGGGGGGGGGAGAAATTTAACT
>JAOWBP010057465.1:0-40978 GCA_028571105.1 Tragopan temminckii
GAGAGAGAGAGAGAGAGAGAGAGAGAGAGAGAGAGAGAGAGAGAGAGAGAGAGAGAGAGAGAGAGAGAGAGAGAGCAGTAAACCCAGAATGCGAATCTAGCAATGTTGCACAACATCACGGCGCCTAAGGTGCATGCACTAGCATCACTAGCAACCAAACCAACCAGCCATCCAACTAACCAAGCAACCAAATGACCGAATGAATCATTAATCATTGTGATCTGTCTGTCTATGCAAGATATAATCGTGCCAGTATAGTTACACACTCGGAAACACCGAGGAAATTTTTTTTCGTTATATAAAACAAAACAAAAAACTAGAAAATAAACTCTTTCTGTACGTGCTGAATTGAAACGAAAGGGTTGATAGTTGATGCAATTGATGGAGTAGAAGTTGTGTGAGTGTGTCACATCTACCGTATCCTTTTAATTATCCGGCAACACACCACACACACACTAACACTAACACTTTCTTGTTTCACTATTTTTTTTTATACGTTGATTACTTTTTTTTGCTGAAACTTTATCTCCAACAAACATTCAACAACAACAACTGCATTTGAAACTGCACGTTCCAGAAAAAAAAGAGTTAGAGAAAGAGGAACCGAACCGAAAGAGTTGAGAGATCACTCACTCTAATTAAAAACACATTCGTTATTTTTAATTCGCAATTTTTTTCTTCTTTGTTTCGTTTATAACACAAACAATCAATCAGCTTTTTTGAGTGTGGATGCGCGTGTGTGTTCCTGAAAATTTTGTTTCTGAAACTTAGACGAAAACACACAGCGAAATTTCTAATTCCTGGTGGTATCAATATCATTTCCAATAGAATTGTTTTTTTCTAAAAATGATTCATTTTTCAATGTAATTACTCAAAAAAATCTTATTTTGTTCTGCTGCATCTAATAATGACGATGATAAGAATTTGAGTTTTTTTTGGTTCATTGAAATTTATTACATTTAAATTCTGCATTCACTATCCACCATAATAATATTTATGATTATGAATTAATGATCAGAAATGATGATAGTTGATTATGGTGGTTCTTATGGTGGTTCCTATTCTCATCAACTAATTCATCGTCATCTTTTTTTTTTCTAATTTTATTTCTTCTTCCTCTTGATTGGTTGCAATCTAATTGAGACACACACGGAAAATGAATTGAATTGAATGAATGAATCAAGTTTTCTTGTTGGTTGGTTGATATAGTTTTGTTGTCTTGTTCAAGTTAGTTAGTTTGCCATCACCACCAAACAACAACAACATAAACGATTGCCAGAAAAAAACGATTGAATCGAATTAAATCATCTCATAGTGTGGTTGTCTATAGAACGAATACGACGATTAGGTGCAGTTTCCCTTTCCCTTTACACTCCAACCCTAATCAATCACAAATTCTTTTTCTTTATTTTTTTGTGTCAGTCGTTATCTATCTTCATTGCATTCATTTATATTCGTTTTGTTGGTTCATTCATTCATTTCATTCACTATTTGAACAAAATTTTAATTGCTAGGCTGAGCGAGTGAGTGAGGATAGGCCTACAATACAAACCGAGCCTAGCAATTCAATTCTGTTGAACCTAGAGCAAAAAATTTAGTGAAGACTCTGACTCTGAGTGATGATCGTCTTCGTCTAATACATCTCATTCATTGAAAAAATTTTCGTTAATTTTTTTCTACATTTTAACGAACATATTATCACACATGACGATATGTAATTACTTTCTATTTTTTTGTTCGAACAGTGAAAATTTTTTTTGAATGATGGAAAATTTGATGATCATCTACAGAATTATGCACACACCAATACCATTTCACTATACATTTCACTATGCATTTCTTCACCAAAAAAAGATCCAAATAGATTTTAATCTCTTTATTTCAACTCTTTTTTTTGCATTCTTTTCATGAAATAGGATTCTCTATTTTATATAAGCGTAATTATCTTATAAAAAAAAAGATTTCAGTCTCTTGATCATATTTGATGATCTTTTATTTTATTTTAATTGTAAATCCATTCTCTGCCCCATTGATGACACCTAAAAAAGAAAGAATTTCCCATTAAACAGCATCACCCTATACCATAAAATAATGTTTGAATATAATATCCAAATATATTCTGTCAACTAGCACAAAAAAGAATGATTAATTACAGCTCACATTTTTTGCCAGCCAGCCAGCCATAGATCTCCATAGATCTCTTCGTCAGTCGGTATATCGCTTTCTTCTTTTTGGTTGTAATTCTGTATTTTATATAGCCATTTTATATGCTCCAGTTTTTCATATATAATTTTTACTTTCGATTCGATCTTGTATGTGTGTTTTCTTCTTCTATGATTCCTTCTTTTGTCTTGTTGTTAAGTGTTTGCCTGTTTTTTACTTCTTCAACTTTTTTTTCTTCATCATCATCTTGCTATATGCAAAAAACACAGCATTTTAGATAGAAATGAAACACACACACACACACAATGCTTTTTGTTGTGCAAAACATTCATCAATCATTCTGTCTAAGTAAATTAACTAACTGGGGATATATCTGGGTTTGTGTTTTTTTGCTGCACAAAAATATCTCGCGCGCGTACCATGCAAACAAACAAACAAACAAACACACCAAAAAAACAACGTTCAGGATTCATTGAAAAACCAAACAACAAAAAAACATCCAAAAATTTTCTTCTTTTTTGCGATAAGTGAGAGAGAAAAAATATTTAAATAATAAACATTGACATTTAATACTTGAGCTAGATCCGTTAGTAGTCCATTTGCCGCCGGTGTCTTTGTGTCATTTTGATTTTGACCCGGGTCAGTGACAATTGTCAAAAAATGTCTCACAGCAAGTTTTCAAAAGAAGTTTACCAAAGAAGTTTTGTTAATAAAAATAATTAATCAACTTTGGCAAGTTTGAGAATTTTCTTAGAATGTTAAGATGCAGAAAAATAAAATATTACTGAACTGATTGATCTGGATTGATGGAGCATATTCGACATATAAGACACTATCATAAAAGAGAATCAATGTTTGAAGAATTTTGCTATTATTTTTGGCTGGTTGCATTAAAAAAGAGCTTGACAGTCACGCCAACATTCAATTTGTATTTATAAAAAAGAAATATAAATCTTGCTTTGATTATTTGGCATTTTGGTGCACGAAGTTGTTGAGGTTTGAACAGATCATAAAATATGAAAACGAAAATAAATTCAAATTGAATTATATTGTATAAATTGAAATGCATACAATTCATTCGTTATGTTATATGATGATCAATGATCGGCCTAATGGACTGTATAATGTCTCTATTATTAGTTCATCATCATCATCTCAATTTGAAAACGAAATATTAATTGACATATTTTATAATATCTTTATTATGATCGGTGATGTTTGGTGGTGTGCTTTCTTTTTTTGTGATGTTGCCGAAGATCGCCAATGGCCATCTGACATTGTTGCTGATTGATATGGCAATTTTGTTATTATTATTGTTGTTGTTGTTTAAATTGAAAAATATATCAATCCATCAATTGAGCCATGAACACTCACACACGCAATGAATCGTGTTTTGTAATACGAATGCAATTGCTTTCATTTTGGTTGGTTACATTCAAATTATAATTGTCTATATGTGGTTAGTTTGGTTCAATTTAGTTAATGTTATTTTTATATATCAATTTGTGGTTGCCGCTCTTTGCTTCGTTGCTTTCGATGTGTTTGTAGCAATTTGGATGTTTTGTGGTCCGTGGCCAGTCGCATCCAAATTGCTACAAACACACACACACATACACAGTAGCAAAGCATCAGCAATATAATTCAACATCGTTCAGTCATTTGTCTATAAAATGAAAGAAGATATTTGACTAATTCTTTTGGTTTGTGGAGAAGACCGCGCGATGTAATGCATCAAAAAACTGTCAAACACCTCCTGTGTGTGTATGTTTTGCTTAATGATAATTTAATAGACAAATTGATTCGCCAAGCAAACACTGGCCAATGTGAAACATGTTCCAACAAGAAAGAACAATGTTGGTGCCATCATCACACGCAATCGACCAGCAAGCCAAGCCAGTACCGTCAATAAATAAAATGTATATCGATCTTGTTGTCGTCGTGCTTGTTATTGAGATTGTGAAGAATCGGACATTTTCTGCTAAAACATAAGCAATTACATAGCGCTATCAACTATCAACTAACCAAAACAACTAAAAACAAAATGTTATTTGTTTGATATAAGCCAATGATCAATCACTTAACGTTTTCTTTTATTCTGGGCTTTCGATCCGTCTTTTGACGTTTGTAGAAGATATTCTTCTATATTCTTCTTGCTATGAGAATTTCCCCAGTCAAACAAACAAACAACAGCAATCAACTTCCTTTATTTTATTTGTTATTTGATTTAATATTTGTTTGATAGATTCCATCCACGCACATCACACATCCTCTCTAGCTATCAAACTATCACATTGATTTATTTTATACACACACTGAGCAATTATTGTGGCCACTCTGGCTGGATTATTATTTGCTAGGCACATCATAGTGCTCAAATCATAATCATCTAACAAATCAACAAACAAACATTGTCCATTGGATATATCCCCATTCTATGATTCAATGATTCATTCATTGTTTTGTTGGAACAAATCAAGATTTATTCAGTTGTTTTGGTTATCCTGTCCAAACGACCAATAACAGGCACTCGTCCTCGTCGTCATTTGTTGTCTATTGTAGTATAATTGTTCAATAGTCCTAGTAAAGTTCTGTTTTTTGTTCTATTAAAATATTTAATGGCCGTATTTATTTGTCTTCTGTTTTTTGTTCGTTTTTTTGGTCGTTAATTTGGATGTGTGGTCTCGCATTGCATTTTTGTTGGGCAATGTTTGAAATGAATCAAGAGACAAACACACCAAACACACACACACGCACCAACACCAGCAGACTGCATCTATGACTGCTGTTATATTATTATTATTTTGAAAATCACTTGAACAAACAAGAACCAGAACCAGAAAGATAGTGGATTTTCACTCTGTCTTTCTATTGGTGCCATTATTACACACCACCAGCCAGAAGCAGATTTAAAAATTGTGTGTGTGGAAATAAAATGAAAAAACCAGAAAATGAAGGAAATTTAAGTGTTTGCATGTGTGAGTGTGAGTGTGTGTCTCCTAAAGATAATTCTCTGTCTGTGTTATAGTCACATTTTTCAAAGAATGATGCATCACCAAGAATGATTTAAAACCAAACATCATCCAGCTAGATAGATAGACCGTGCACAAACAAAATATAATTCAGGTCTCATCACTCACTAAATGCATTCCATTCCATGTTTGTTGTTGATCAATTTCATTGCAAATTCCAATTGTTATCCTCCTCCTTTAGCCTGGTCTGCCTCAGCCTTTATCCCAGCAACAATCAATTTGCTTGACTGCTTGTAACCAACTGAGCCTCAAATGTCACGTTTCGATTTCTTATTTTTTTTACAAAAAACGTTTCTCTCGTTCTCATTTAAACAATTGGTTTGGCAAGTGTAATCCCATATTTAGATTGCATTGAATAATGCACAGTAGCATAGAAACACCAAAAAATGATTTTTATATGCAAATGATGCTATTTTCCTTGGTGAACTTTTCCAAATTTTCCACTAAACGAACCAGTCCGAATAAGTGAAAAAGTCTCACGCAGCAGTTGTTGTTGTTTGTTGTTTGTTGTTTTATTATTATTATTTATGTTTATATATTTTCATGCAACAAACAACCATAATTAACGAAAGATTAATTAATTAATTTTGTTGTGTTGTGTTTATTCTAGATTTGGCAGTAGTAGCCCAACGCCTGGAGTTCATCCACCAAGCACTCATCACTATTCTAGCGGCAGTAATTCAGGAAATGGTGGAAATAATGTATCAGCATCAGCGAATGCATCTAACAGTAATGCGGCTAATAATGCTGGTAATACGCCACCAATGGATGCAAACAATACTTCCACAGCCGATTTTAACCCGACAGCAGCATATTTGTGGCTTTTATCCCAACAACAACAACATTTGCCTAATGCGGCTGCTGCAGCTGCTGCATTGAATCTAAGTTCTCGCAGTGCAGGTCTGGTGCAGGCTGCCAACAACTTTTTGAATGGCGGTGCTGGATCATCATCATCCGGTTCAACAAGCAACAACGCAAACAGTGTTGGCAATAGTGGCAACTGCAGTGCTGCATCCATCAATAGTTCCACATCCACTAATGCCGCCTCCATACCGATTAATGGAGACAGTGAAAAGAATACTTCATCTTTCACCACAAATTTACTTGCATCAAATGTGGCCAGCGCGGCTGGCGTAGCTAAGCACTTCGATAAAGCGTTACGTTCATCTGATCACAAGATTCATTCTTCGTTGGCCAATTGTAAAGATAATAGCGATATCGATTCACATCACAAAACATCCATGATCAATGGATCAATCAATCAAAATAACAATAGTACTAGTGGATCACGTAAACGATCCAAAGGCCCTGACGAGGATGACGATGAGGAAGCAGACAGCACCGATGATGATGACGATGATGATCTGGAAAGCAATCACAGCAGCAGCAATCAAAGTGATAATCCTGTATCGAGCAGTTTCAATGGTCAGTATTAATGTCATTCATATGTTATCAATGAAAATCAATTTCTTTCTTCACAATAAACAATTTTCTGTGACAATTTGTTATAGGTATCGGAAACAATGGATCAAACAACAGTGGAAGACATAATTCTTTCCTAATGGACAGTATTGGACAGTTACGCAATAGTTCATCTTCATTAGCAAACGGACCGAATGGATTATTGAGCCAAAGACAACAACAATTGCAATCAAACAACAATACAACTAATAACAACAACAATAATAATAATAATAACAATAATGGTTCATCATCATCACAACCAGAACATTGTTTAGAGACATTATTGCGTAATATAGAAGGATTGTTGGCAATAGCAGCTCACAATGCTAGACAACAACAAGCACAGCTTCAGTTACAAAAAGGTTTGTGTTTTTATTATTATTTACAAACAATATTTCACTGACACATTCATCAAAGCAGCATATTTTTTTTAAAAAAAGAAATCTCTGTTAATATATTCACACACCATACACGCTTTAGCATCATCATTTTGTGTTGTTCTAGCATCCGTTGCATGGTTTGGCCATATAATTCTAAACACGCGTTTAGTGTTGTTGTTGGAAACTAACTCGCTTTCTCTCGCTCTCTGTTCCAAAAATCGTGTTCTGAGACAGATTTACAGCTAGCGATTTACAGACAGACTCATAGACAGCAGTGTTGTATGGAATTTTTGGAACATCTACAAAAAAACTTTTCATAAAAAATCAACGAGATGGCAAAAAACGCATAGTGTTGTTGTTGTTTTTTGTTATGGAAACCGTTTTTTCTAGCTCAATCAAGGATTTAATTTTTTTATTATTAAACCTATTTTTAAAATTAGTTTTATCTTCCACTAACACACACACGCACATTCAAGTTTTTGTTAGTTAGTTAGTGTTTATTTCTGGTACTGAATAATCATCATCATTATTAATAGCGTCGATTATTAATATTCATTATTTTATTATGCTGTTTGTATAATAATAATAATATAAAAACAACTCATATTGCTGGCCTTTTTTGCGTTGGTTGGTGGGCCATTGTTTCCAAACACTGATTCACTCGTCTCGGATTACCAAAGCATCTTCTTTTTCTTCATGTTGTTGTTGGTTGTCTACAAAGCACACGATATCACGGCTGCAAAAACCGTGATAAAATTCATATATGAATTTTTTTTCTATTCATTTATTCATCCATTTTTTTCTGTATATATTTCTCTCCATCTTTGGAACGATTAATCCGTTCCAAAAAAATACGAATTTCAGATGATTTTTTGAATTATGAATTATTCTTCTCAATGAATCTAATTCATTTTGCTCGTATAGATTTTAAGTTTTCAGAATCATTTTCATTTGACTTGATTTGCTATTTTGAATTTAAATAATTTTTTTTTGTATGCAAGTTATTCTTGTGTGTGCCCGTGTGTGTGTCTGTTATCACACTTTTTTATATTCATTTTCATTATAACAAAAAGCTAGAGAACCCGTTCAGCACCAGATAATTAAACTCTGTATGTAATTGTTATTATAAAAACGATCTGCAATATAACGGATTGACGGAAATTAACAGACCAAAACACAGACACATGCACGTTCAGGGTAGAAAAAAAAGGTATCAAAAATTCTCAACTGAACCATTTTTTGCAGTTATTTTGGATTGAAAGGGTTAGAGGAGAACAACAGAGAGAGATTTACACACCCCAAGAAATATTATACAATGTCAAGAAACAAAAAAAATAATGAAGTTAATAGAATAGAAATAAATTAAATTTTTGTGTGTGTGTGTGTCCCCCGTTCTCTCTGACCGTTTTTTCATTATGAAACCTAGCATTGTAATCCATGGCTTATGCTAAAAAACCGCAACTCGATTCTTCTTTTTGATTCTTTTTTTGGTTGTTAAGTTTTGCTTTTGTTTTTTTTTGGTTGTTGTGCAAACGAATCATAATAAAATAAAATGAAAACCACTTTGTTCAAATTGCGTTTTTCTAAATAGGAATTCTATGCATGTTCTGCTGCAAAAAAACTGCCACTGCCGTTCACAGAACAATGAATTACTGAACTGAAGTCAATGAAAACAGTGTTTGTGAGCATATCATATTTATTATTATGATTTCCCAGAATATGATGAAAGAATGAATGAATATTCTCGCTCGCTTTTTCTTGTGCTGATCATCTTGATTCTAAAAATGTTTCATTATTGTAAACGTGTTTGGTTATTGTTGAACAAAAGTCATATTATATAGACTTTTCATATAGAAAATGCACACCAGAAAAAAAGGATTAAATCAGTTTTCACGGTTATATGATTGCACACAAACAATCAACACTAGGCCTAGGCATTTTTTTCATTGTTTCGTTATTTGAGTGTGTGATGTGTGGCGTTTTATTCTATCCAGGGATCCTTTTCCTGGTGTTGTTTTTTGCTGCTGCTGCAACCCAAAAAAAGTTTTTTTACACTTGGATTTTGGGAAATATTTTTGCAGGGAGTGAAAGGAGTGAACTACAAAAAAATTTCTCTTTAATTTCTTTTTGAATTCTTCTTTTTTTCATCATCATCATCTTCTATTTTTATGAGATTCAATGATGCAACAACAATAACAATAATGACGCACTTTTCTCAATTCTCTATTGAGAATAATTACATATTTTTTCAATGCAGTTATATTCTCTGTGCGCATCAAGAAAAGAATTTTGAAAATTTTCACTCATTTAGATCGATTATTTGAAAGGGTTTTTGCTTGCTTTTTGTTTGTGTTTGCTTTTCATTTCATTCAAATTCAAATTGACTTTTTTCATTGTAAAATGTTTTTTTCTCTTTCAATTTGATAGCTGAACTTCGTGCCGATTATTCCAGTCAATTGGAACGAGAACGTGAACTTAGAGAACACGTGGAAAAACAACTACAAGAAGAACAGAAAATTAGAAGTAAGTTATTCTTATATTTTTCTTTTAGAAAACATTTCCATAAATGTTAATAACCAAAACATTTAAAAAATAATTATTGTAATATTTTTGTTCTAGTTATCTACCAAAAACGATTTAAAAAGGAACGAAAACTTCGCCGTAAATTAGAGAGCGAATTTCAACAGCAATTATCATCTACAATGAGTAACAACAACAATAATAATCTTAACAGAAGCTCATTGACTGGTTTAGGTAGCAAACAAACCCAGCCACAACCAATGCAACAATATCACGATAATAAAAGTCCACAATCATCAATGGCGGCCAATAACAACAGCTCTAACACGAACACCAGCACCAATGGTTCATCAGGTCAAACATCTTCAACCAATCAAAATACAGCAGCCACTACTACCACAAACCAACAGCAAACGAACAATGGCAATAATAATAATAATAACAATATTAACAAGAACACAAATAACAACAGCAACAAATCGCCAGTATCATTATCGCCACCTTCTTCACCTGCTGCTGTATCTGCTTGTAACCAAAATAGCCAAAATAACATTCAACAACAAGCAAACACAAACACATCTTCATCCAATGTCTCTGCTTCGTCGGACGATGATGAAGACGATGATGATGGAGCTGAATGTTAAAAAACTCCGCCTACTTTTTTGGTCAATCAACCAATAGGAGTTCTTTCTTTTCATTTCTTAATATTAACAAAATAGCCCACCGTTTTTTTCTGCAATTTTATTATACTTAAATAAATAAGCCACGCCCATTTATATATCATTCTCGTACACAAACACGAATACGCCTACTAACAAACAAACCAAAAATAATCGAAATTCAAGAAGAGAAAAAAAATTCCGAAACATTTAAAAAAAATTCAGAATTTTTTTAGTATCCGAAACAAACAAACAAAAAACATTTGAAACATTTACGCTTCACTTGATCATGTTCTCGTTTCAGCAGATTTTTTTGGAATTCCGTAGAATCACCCACTTACAACAACCAATTTCATCATTCATCATAACAGATTTTTAAAAAATTCTTGTTGTTTTCAATTTGTTTTCAGCGAGATTTTCCCAAATTCAACTACAGAAAAAACAACAGAAACAAACAAACAAATATCATTAAACATTGACCTTTGACATATGTCATCATATGTCATCATCATATATGCATGTTTAATCAATTTTTTCTTCTCTTTATCCTTCTGAATCATAATAATAATCATCATGGAATCCTTTATGTCCTATTTATTATTATTAGAATTTTTTTGATTTGAATTATAATACCAAAATAATAATAAAAATCAGTTTCATAACAACAAAGCTTCATTTAATTTGATCGTGTTTTATTGTGTGTGTTTGGTTGGTTGGTTATAAACGTAATTGTGTCATACAATACCAGACAAAATCAAATCCAAAAAGCATCATGAGATGTGGTCTTGTTTATTTTACTGCTTGGATTATTTTTAAAAAAAAACTCTAATAATTTCCCAATGAATGATTCGGATTCTAGAAGCCAGCCAACTAATAATAAATAAATAAAGCATGATGCACACCAAAAACAACACGAAAAAAATGTTGTTTATTTAAGCTCATCAAGAAAATCTCATCAAAATCAGTTGTCGTCGTTTGATTTTGTTTTTTTGTTATAGGGAACACATAAAAAAATAGTGATGAACAAACACTATTTTTTCCTCTTCGCTTGTTATTGTTTGGTTGGATCGCTTGCTTTTATTTATTCATTTCATTTTAGGATAGACAACAAAATTTTTTTTTGTTTTATAATTAAAATGGAACAGACAAGCAAACACACACGCGCTGCTTTTTTATCAAAGGGTTAAAGGAATGTGTCAATAACAATATGAGAATGGAACTGTTTCTAGCAAATGAATGCTAAAAAAAGAATTATGACAGCTTCAAAACCAGAACAACAAATATGAAAAAAACGCCAAATGATGCTAATTGTCAACAAATTGACATTTTTAGAGTTCGTTTCTATGTCCAAAGGTCCGATATTATTACCATGCACTAATTAGAATATTGGATCAAATAGAACAAAAAACTAGAACTCTAAATTGGATGCATGTGCTGTCAGCAAGAGCATTCTTCTTATTATAACAGAATTGTTCTCGCCATTTGATGAAACTTGATGTTTTTGGCTGTTTGGAACAGTTGTGTGTATGTGTCATTGACAGCATTCTGTTTTTTCTATAGTTTGTCAATATAGTTTGCTTGGTCTGTCTGTTATTTTGTTTGATTGTTACTGTTTTCCAAAGAATCCCTTTAGTCCCCAAACACAGCATCGCAAAAGCTAAACAGAAAAAAATTATACAATTTTTTTGTGTTTCTGAAACAAAAGAATCAACATCAGCATCATCAGCAATGGCAGCAATGGCAGCAATGGCAGCAATGGCAGCAATGGCAGCAATGGCAGCAATGGCAGCATTCTTTCATGAGCACACTGTTTTTGTTGTTGTTGGATCTAGCAATTGTTTAGCGATTAGAATCGGGTCGACTATGATGATGATACATCAAAACATACAAACCGATCATCATCATCATCATCTGCATATCTTTCACCCTTTCATTCTTAATTAATTAATTAAATATCTAGCATATAGCACAATTACAAAGAACAAACATCATCTCTCTTATGGCAATGTCATGGCATGAGCAACAACAACGGCAGCAGCAGTATACAAACTAAACTAAATGAATGAAAATGTTTCTGCTGCTGTCATCTCAAAAACACACACACACGCAGAGTAATCATCATCATCATCAAACAACAAAAAGTTTTTTTAATTAAATTTTATTATATTTATTTTTGTCTGTGTGTAGATTTATAATTATTATACACCAGCCAAATGATGAAGCAATGATGAACAGCTACTAAAAACATTGATCAAGAGTTTTAGGCAGATGCGATATTCTGAAGACAAAATTATTATCATTGAATTTTTTTTTGTTTATTTTAGATAGTTTTGAAATCATTCTTATGACACGCCTACAACCATGATGGCAGATGATTGCTTTTTATAAGAGAAATGCGAATTTTTCAGTAAAAATTTTGAATGGTTTTTCATGTTGGATTTGGCTGTTGTTTATGGATTATTTTTTTGTATCTTAATGACAATTGATGATGTTTTGGTCGTTTTGTTCGTTTGTCCATCGGAGAGTTTGGTTTTGTTGTGGGTTCGTTTTGCCACCAAACAGGAAACAAGCTGACTTTTCTGACTTGCTGAAAATGATTAATAATATCTGCAAAGAGAAAAAATCATCGCGATGTTGAGGTGAGAACATGCTACACATTCGGAGGTAAATTGAATATTGGTTCGTTGTTTGGTAATGGTTTTGGTCGTGTGTTTAGTTGTGTGTTATTGATTGAAGTGCCGAACATTGATAAAATGGTGTAATGTTATGTTTTAGTGAAAAAAACACCTGGCCATAGCTCATGCTGGAACAAGGTTTCAATATACTTGATCATAATCAATTGATTTCTCACTCTCACATGGATAATATTGCATAATATTGTGCAACACTTGCCATTGGCACCACACAGTCACTCAACACTATCCACATACAAATTTCCAGACTTTTTGGACCAAAACTTTTTTTTCTGGAAATGATATTTTGTTTGGAAATAATATAATTCTCTCTCTCTGTCTGTGTGTGTTTGTATGATGATTTTGGTTTGGTCTGTTTTTCACTTATATAACAAACAACAATAATAATAACTGGTGAGATAGCACCAACAACAGCAACACAAATTCGGTTTGAATGATTGATTACCATTCATTCATTGTGCTTGGTGACAATGGCCTCTCTCTTTGGATCGCTCTTTCTCACTAGGCACTTTCTCTGGTCATGATGGCTGTTGTTGATTGGTGGATGGCTTGCATGCCTTACACCAAATTGTATTGGCTGGCAAGTGTATGTCTATGTGCATTGCATGTGTCTCTGTCTGTTTGCCAATCCGCCATAACGGTATCACAATATAACTTTGAATAATATTTTTTTGCCAGTAAAAGGAAGGAATTAGACATATGAAAATGATCAACGAGACCAACAGAAGAAATTAAAACCAACCGAAAAAAACTTTTTTTATATAAAGAATGTAAAAAGGGATTTAAAAAAAATTTGCAATCAAGGGAAATGTGAACAACTAAAAAAACATATACACCGAATAGCAAGCACGAGCATTTTATGATTATATTGCTGCAATCGGTAAACCGTATTCTCTCTCGTTTATATATTTGACTTTGATTGATTATTCAAAAGTAATTTATATTGTTAAATAAATAAAGTGTCTCTCCCTTTTTTCATCATTCAGGGGGTTGTGAGATATGGCATTGCTTGCTTGCTTGCTTATGGCAGCAGCAGTTTTTGCTTGACAAGCCGTGTATCTACATATTTTCTCTAGGTCCTCACAATTCACATTTGTTCTCATTTATTCATTCAATCATTGATCATCATCATCATCACTCGGTAAAAGCACACACCGACCAACCGGCCGATCCAATCAAAAACCAAAGAAAGTGAATGAGCTGAAACAGAAAAAAAAGAAAACATTTTGTGCAATCGTAGATTTATCAATTGTATAAGGAAGAGATTCATTCGCAACAACTAAACACACACACACACACACAAAATCATCCGGTCAAAAAAAATGGAAAAGGCCTCTAGGGCACACAAACAATCACTAATCACATCACATTCAATCATTTCTATTTGGATTTTTAAAAAATGGTTTCATAGGTCGATTATGCGTCAAGAGCAAGCCAGTTTGCCAGCATCGATCACCAAGCAACAACATTTTGAAATATAATGAATCATATATCAATGAAAACATTTCCAAAATCTGATTTGAATGATTTTTTTTCCTAAAAAAGATCATCTGTCAATCGACAAACAAATCAATCTTGTTTTTTTTCGACACAACAATCTATTATATTTGCGTAATGAAAGTAGTCGTGATGCTTTATGCTTTAGATGTTTTATGCATATGATTTTCAGATTCGATGTTTAATTTTTTCTCTATTTCCCTAAATTCATTTTGATCGGATTAAAAAACAACAAGAGTAAATGGAAAATATGTCACATTGCTATGAAAATAATAAATCATTCAACAAAAATATCCGTGTTCCATTTGGATATTTTTTTGGCTGATAACCCAACACAGCCATAATCAATTATAATTAATTATTATCAAGAAAATTTCTTTTTCGAAAAAATTTAAAATCATGAATCTTTAATAATCAAATATCACGTTCATCATCATCATTCATATTCAAATAATAAATTCAATTGAAATCATTTTGAATGATGATTGAATGTATTTTGGCCATTGGTCTTCAACATCATTCAATCAATTATTACATAAGAATAATAATAGTGAACGCATCAAAAACGGAAACTCATTGTTTTTTCATTCATTCAATTTTATTATATTATCAAAAATCTAATTCATTCAATCAAGTATTGAATTGTTTGAAGGAATCAAGTATGGTGAGTAATGCTGAGTATGGGCATGAAATTGACATATCGGCACATGGTCGTGTTAGCCACGGCTATTGTTGCTTGTCGTCATCGGTTTTTGTTGGTTTGCTTGGCTGGCTATCTAAATGAATGAATGAATCGACTATTGGACAAGGCACAAGCACGATTCTTCTTGAACAATATTCTTGCAATCAATCTTCAAAGCATCAATTTGTCTAAACACACCAGGACTGGATGGGCTTTCTGGCTTTTGTGTGTTGCCAATTTAATTTATATTAGAAATTAGCATTGCATAAAAAAATACTAAACTTTTCCCTACCAGACAAACAATATTTTTTTCTTGTTGGAACTCCATTCAATTTGAAAGCGATCGAAATTTGCAAAACAAAATATTGTTTGTCCAATAGTCTGCCCAATAGTTTTGTTTTTTGAATGCTGGACATGGACGGGATTTAGACTTCTATGAAAGCGTGTTTCTATTGATTTAAAAGGCATTCACTTTTTTATAGATAAAAGATTCTTATATTGAGCTACAGCATAAAAACAGAATTTCAACACTGTTTTGATCGAGTGAATTTTGTTTGTATTTTCGAAGCTGTCGTTTTTTTTTGTTCAATAGCAATTAGTTGAAATTAACAGAGTGCAACTTACACACAAAGGCTTGCTTGTTATGAACGTGAAACAGACTGAAATGCTTGTTGATGGCTAGTTGGGAGAGCTTGCAGAATGAATGGCATCAAGCCATTCGCTGCCTCTGACAACATTGATTGATCGCATCTTCTCCACCATTCACTCATTCACAACAATGACCTTTCCAAAAAAAAGTTCATGGATTGTTATTTTTTGCTTTATATGGTTTGTCCAAATACAAATATGCAAAACATAAAAATACAGCAGCAAATATTAATTAATCAGCATTTGAAATTCTCTCAAAACGTATTGAAGTTTATAATGATAATTCATTGATAAAGAATCGTTGAAGATCGCTCACTCACTCACTTACAATTCAAGAATAGTGAGCAGCATCTCTAATCTCAAATTTGAATGAAAGCCAAAAAAAAGAAAGGAAAAAAACAATAATAGAAGAAAAGATAATGGCACGTGCCTTCACCGCCAAAAAAATTCACCAAACAACAAAATGTGCTTACACAAACAGAATCAAATTCATTCTGGATCATTCATTCATTCATTCAGACAGACAGTCAGACAGTTAAATAAATAATAAACAAACTTAACACTAGGGACCGAGATATTATCTCACTTATTCCGAAAAAAAACAAAAAAAAACAAGTCTCTTGAATCCAAGTCATCAGAAATTGTGTGTGAATATACCGTAAAAAATTCACACAATTCTGTATGCACACATACACACAAACTCAGAATCATTTACTGTGAAATATTTATTATGTAAAACTTAAAAGTGTGATTATATCAAATAAGAACGAAAAAACCTTATTTATTTGAGAGTTTAGGAATGTTACTTTCCTACTAGAACAACAAATTAATTTTGTTTTTAGGAGTCGTCAAGCTGTCTAGAATCGTTTTACATAGCAAACAACTACAAAAACACAATTGACCGGATAAATTGAATGTGTGTTGTGTATGGGCTCGTACACCAGCACAGGTATATTTAGATCATTCTACAATAATAGCATTCAACAAGAATCATTTATTTACTGAATTATTATTATTTGGCATTGTGCTTTTGTGTGTGCGAGCGCAAATTGCATTCGAGGAAAACATGCCTTCAAGCATCGAATCGTTTAACACACTCACAAACATAAGCTATCATTCATTCTTGTTAAACGCGTTTTAATAATTTACCAAAATATATAATTTTAGTTCGTTTAGTTTAGTTAAATAGATAGCTTTCGTATACGATCATCGTATCATTTTATAATTTATTAAAAAATAATATAATTTAACCAAATTGTAATTTGCAAATAAGTTTCTAGAACCAGAAACAACAAACAAAATTCAATTTAGAAAGACAATTAGAACAAGAGGAGGAAGTACCTGAGCAATATACCTGAGCTTTTCTAGAATATTTTACCTAAACAAGAATTAGGCCTCCAGTAATATTTTGTTAATAAGAAAAAAAATGTATTAAGATTTAATTACAATACCTTGTTAAAATGTTTTTTTGTCTTCTGGCCAAATTTTTTTCAAAAGATTAAATTACCAAAGAAATCCAGGTTCCAGGTGCGTCCCCAGAAATGAAACCCAAAATGAATGAATTTTTGGATTGCTTTAAAAATCTTCATTTAAACAGCAAAAAACCATTTTGTTGGATGGAGTTTATCACACTTATGAACACACGCACAAACACACTGTCAAATGATAATAAATTTTAATAATAAGAGAATATAAATCGGATCTTGAATGAGAAAATAATAAATTGAATAAAGTGGCTATTAAAGTCATATTAAGCATCCATATGGATTCGCTAGAATCTCATCTCTTTTTCACAGATTCACGCGAGCATCATTGTGACATATATTTTCCAGTGTATGAGATGAGGTTCCATAATTTTGCCAGCAATATCCAAAAAGGGTAATGGTAATGGTAATGTTGTCTTTATCTTTAATATGATGATTTTTTATATAAATTATTAAATATATTATTTAAACATGCAGACAAAAGATATACACACACTCACCATAAAAGTCATAAAAAAAAATATAAAAAGTTGTTCCAAAATTTATTGGATTTTAGAGTAGTCTGCTGTTGTTTTTTGGGAGACGATTTTTTTTAAATAAAACATTTAGCAAAGTTCCAGAAAATGCTTGTTTTATAAGAGTTTATTTTATTGAGTTGAAAGTTTTGTGTGTGGCAATTGAAATGCTATCAATTGCAAATTGTTTATACCCTTTTTTATTACAAAAAAACTTAGACAAACAAAAATAAAAAAAACAGATTTCTTTTGGGACCAATAAAAAAACAACAGCAGCAAACATTTCATTAATTTTTGTGTTGGTCGAAATTGAAAATAGTAAACACAGCGGCCAACATGGCGCCATCTATTGAACTAAAATCAAACCATTTGATTTTTTAAAAAAAAGCATCATTCAACAAATTGTTTATTTAGAGAGTTTTTATCATCAAATATTTTTCTTTGATTTGTGTGTCTATCAGAACAAACATGCATTCGTGCACATTAAACAAACAATAATAATCATGATATATAATTGCTGCCAACACAAGTTACCAAGCAGCACAAATTACACAATCAATCAACACACATTCTATAATTCAATCAATCTGCCGCACGCGGACAGAAAACAAAAAAAACCAAGCGCACTATATTTTGTTGGATATTTTTTGAACAAACATTTTTATCAAAATCAAAATCACACTCCAGAAAACAAAATAAATCAACAATTTACATTTCCTATATTTACTTTTTTATGTGATTTAGGTTAAATAAAAAAAAGTTTTCTTGGTGTTTGGAAAAGTTTTTTTTAAAAAAATATTATTAAACCATCATTAAAGTTAATTAAAATTACGGAAATTGCATTTCATTCCATCAAGAAAAAAAATTATGAATGGATTTTCGTTGTTGTTGATCAATTAAACAAAAAATTTCTAATTCTAACAAAAAACGGAAATGATAAACGCATGCGCGTAAACAATATAAATAAACAAAACAAAAAACAAAAACAAACCAAAATAACTCAACGTGTCCAAAATGCATGTGTTTTGTGTGGCGCGCGCTCGAGTGTGTGTGTGTGTTGTGTTGTGTGTTGTTTATATCTCATTTTAATTTTAGTTGATTCACAAAAAGTGATTTATCAAAAGTCATTTGTTTTTCTTGTGTGCAAAAAGAGAATCCTTTTAGCACAGTCAATTTCATTATTTTATAATTATAAAACCACAAACACAATTGCATTGCACAATTGCACCAAGAGAAAATTTCGTATTATAAATTTTGTTTGTTAACAAACCATAATTAAAACCAAACAATCAAGAAAGAGTTGAAAAAACTAACTAGCGCGGCAGAAAATTTTTAAGCAATCTTTGTTGTTTTTTACCCCATAGCCCCATATGGTGGCAGTTGGTGTTTTTTTTTGAACAAGCGCGGCGCTAAAGTTGCAGCAGCCGTTGTTGGCTTGTTGGATATGTTTTTTGTGGCCATTTTCCCCCTCTTTTTTTTCTCTTGTTGCTGATTTTTTAAATGAAAATGACTGGCTGAGTGAGTGAGCGAGTGACTGTTGCGCTTTGGCAAAAGAGAGAGAGAGCAGTGCTTGCTGCAGCAACCACCACCACAACAACAACCAACCACCAAGCCAGCCATTTTAACGTCGACGTTTGTTAGCTCATTCTCATCTGTTTGCTCTAAAAGTAACGACGACGACGATGACGATGATGATGATTATCCTCTGTGCGTTGTCTCCAAATAAAAAAATAAAATAGAGACAAGTGTGTGTGTGTTGTGGTGTGTTTGGTGGTGCACTTCAATGTTCTCGCCATCATCATAATATCCATGCATTGGATCCGATGCATCAAGAAGAAAACAAGAACATCAACAACAACAAAAAACAGAAGAACATATAACTACAGTAACGACCATTTGATGAAACTATCATCATTTCTTGCCCTGTGTCTTCAAGAGTGTGTTTTTTGCCTATGTTGTTGTTGTTGATGTGTTTCGAGGCCAGCATCCATCCATCCAACCATTCATCCATCCACGCTCACATTCGTTCACCAACCAAGCAAACCATTCTAATACCATTATTATTATTAACAAAACCGTTGTGGAAAAAAGCTCATCTGGGAAAATAAATAAGAGAAAGAGAAAGACGATGTTGCTGTAAATGGATGATTGAATGAATGAGAAACGTTGCCCTATGTTGAAGTAATTTACAAATTATTCTGTTCAACAACAAACAACAAAATTTGGACAAATTATTCTTCAGAGAAATTCTATCCAGAATCTCTTTGTGAATATTCCTGTGCGATTTGATGATAAATATGTTTGGTTTAATATGTTGATAATGATAACGTTGATGATGATAATCGACTATGACAATCACCCCCATAATCTTCCGTCTACTAATCCGTCAATAACAACAATGTGCCCTTGGTATAAATCATCGTCAATCTAAAATAAAATCCCATTTATTGATTGCAAATTTATTTTCTTAAATACAAAAAAAATAAGAAAATCCTTTTTTGAAAAATAAAAATATTTTTGTTGACTTATCATCATAAGAATACACCCACCCAATTCAAATGAAATGACATGGACCAAAGTTTCATTAAAACGGACCCAAATGATTCGATGCAAAATAACCATCTTGTCAACAATAATTCGCTCAATGTCCGTTTTGTTCAACAAGTGAAAATCCGTATCGGTAATGCATTTCATTCTTTTTCTTGATGATGGAATTTTGTTTCTGATAAATATTGTTTATCCACACAGGAGAAGCTAAAAATCTCCGACCAAAAAATGGAACTTCTGGTCTTAAGGACTGTTTCTGTGCCATTCGTTTGGATCGCGAAGAAATATTCCGAACACATAACTCAAATGATAAAACATTACGGTTAGTTTATTATATTTTGTTTATAATAAACAAATAGTTCTAATTTATAATATTGTTTATAGTCCATTTTTTGGTGAAGAATTTTATTTTGATGTTCCTCGTGTATTTCGTTATTTATCAATTTATTTATATGAACGTGAACGTTCTATAAATACTAAATGCCGAAATAGAGCTTTGGGAAAAGTGACCATTCGACGAGATCATCTTAAAAATTTTGATTCAGAAGAATCATGGTTTCCTTTGGTGCCTGTTCATTATTCACCTGAAGTTCAAGGTGTAATCCATCTACAAGTGGAACCACAATACATTTTAAATATAAATATGTTACGAATCAACATAAGGTAATTGTGATTGTGATTGCTTATGTAATCAAATGAATTATATCATATTTGTCCCTGTTCTAGTATCTTCGAATGCAAGGATTTGGCCATGCATAACTGCGATTCATTCATTTGCCTTAATCTAAGAATATTCAATGAAAGTTATCAGAAAAAATCTAAAGTAAAAAGAAAACAATTAAATCCACAATTCAATGAATCATTCTATTTTGAAATATCATTGGATAAATATTCAAATATGACCAATTCTAATAGTCAGCTCATTCTTGACAATCTTCTTAATAATTCACAATTGAGGTAAGCTTGTTCTTTTTACTATTCACCGTTTTTCTTCTAACGCTTCCACTATTGACAATCAGGATATCTGTACACGAATCTTGTTCTCGGATGAATAATAATTTTCTCGGTGGCATCAAGATTCCATTGAATAAACTACAAGTGAATAGCACGCACAAAGCATGGTTAGTTAATGATTGATGGATTATTATTTTTTATGAATTTAAAATATGGTTTGTGTTGTATGTCAGGTATTATCTTCAGCCTCAGTCATCATCCACCAATCACCACAACCGACCATCGTCGTTGTCTTCATCATCATCATCATCTAATTGTGATTTTAATCTTGGTTCTTTACGACTGAGGATAAATTATATATCTGACTATGTTCATTCTAGTCCATTTTATGATTCATTGCGTAATTTATTGCTATCATCAACGGAAGTAAAGGTAAGCAACAAAAAAATTAAAAAATATAATTTATGATATTTATCATAATGTAATAATTGATAATTTTTGTCTGTATTAATGTGAATATATTTAATCAAACAGCCAATCACATCAAGCATCGCTTACCTTCTAGGGGAATTTATGCTCAATAAAGCAGACGCAGCTCAGCCATTGGTCAAGATATTTTTGCATTATAGGAAAATTGTTTTACTCATTAAATATTTGGCTGAAGATGAAATATCAAAAGTCAGGCACGTATAATTGATTTATGTTTATTATCATAATAATTGAGATAATTAACCATATAAAGACTAATTTGATTAAATGCTTAAATTTTGATTGTGATTATATTTAGTGATGTGAATACGATATTTCGTGGTAATAGTCTGGTATCAAAGTGCATCGATGAATTGATGAAACTGGTCGGTATTCGTTACTTACATGATACACTTAAAGATTGTGTTGATATTGTGATCAATGAGAACAAGATTTGTGAAATTGATCCAACTAAAATAAAAGAAAATGAATTCCTACAATCAAACATGAATCATCTTAAAAATTATACTGCCTTATTTTTTAATGCCATCATATCTTCCGTTACACGATGTCCTCAAGTCATGTGCGATGTCTTCTTCGCTCTAAAAGAGTTGGCTATCAAATTCTTTCCGGATAATAAAGAAGTTTGTTATTATGTGATATCTGGATTTGTTTTCTTGAGGTTTTTTGCTCCTTCCATATTAAATCCTAGATTGTTTGAATTGACTGATAAAAAGATCGTAAGTTTCTTGAATGGTTTGAAACAATTTGGTTGACTTGTTTATTGTTTCTTTATAGAATTCACAAACAAATCGAACATTTACATTGATATCTAAAACCATTCAAAGTATTGGAAATTTGGTCGTCTCGAAAAAAGTAAGATTCAAATATTGTAATTTGAAATTATTGATGATTTTTTTGTGTGTTTTTATGAATAGAATACGCCACTCATTAAAGAAAATTATATGATGTCTTTTTACAAGGAATTCATAACCGATGTTCATGTTTCTAAAACTAAAGAGGTACAAAAGGGTTCATTTTTTTACAAAAAATAATTATTAATCATGAATATTTTGTTTGTGTGGGCGAATTTGTTAGTTTTTGGAATCAATTTCTTCGTCAAGTCGTTTGTCAACCACCAAAGATGTTCAAGAACCAGTGATTTTAAAAGAAAGGTAAACAAAATTGATGAGAAAAGATTTTTTGGCAATTAATTAAATTCTGTTTTTTTTGCACGCCAGTATTATGTTTAAAAAGTCGAATGGATACAGAAGGATCGGCTTTGGTACAAGCTATAAGAAAAGATATTTTTGCATTACAACTCAACATTTTTTTTATGCAAAATCTAAAAATAAAACTCCATTGTTCAAGCTTCCGATCAATGAGATCAGCGTGAAGAAATTGGCGGATAATTATCCTATGAAAAACGTAGGTTGATCTACAATTAATTGTTTTGTTGTTTGTTTGATTGATTGGATTAATTAAAATGTATGGGTTATTGTTCTGTTTGGTAGATGTTTCAGGTAATCCACAACAAATGCACCCTTCATATACAAGCTTGTAATTGTGTTCAAGAACGTGAATGGCTTGATATATTAAGCAAATTGATACAGTTGAATCAAATTGCCAATCAGACCAACAAGGTTCAACAAACATTTTCAAATGAAGCCAATAATAATGCTGCCAAGTGCCAACAGCAACAACAACAACAATCACAAACATTGTCGTTTGATTTAAGCATAAAATTGGATCCTGATAGAGAGATGGCACGTATCCATTCACTGTTTGTATCAAATTTGGAAAATATACAGACGATAATTGATTATCCAGCATCAGATCGAAGCCACGAGGCGGTAAAAATATGGAAAGGCAATAGTAAAAACTTTCCATCAAATTTTTATATTGAAGATCGTGCCACATTGATACCAGTTTTGACATCACTAAAAGATTGCATAAATCATTTGGAGCAAAGCCATAAGCAATATCTGTCTAGCATAATTGGTTCAGAACAGGCTCCAATTGAAAGCTTAAATTAAAATATAATGCTAGCACCAAGTTTAGAACCATCAAACCTGACAACAACAACAACAACCTGTTCAACCTTTCATGTTCAATTTTTTTTTGTAAAACGTTGATGATCTCTTTGAGTTGATCTCTCTGTTTTGTATATAATTTATTATTAATTTCATTATAAAAAAATCAATCTAAAATGCTGTGATTCTCTCTTATTATTAATTTTTAATTTCAATATGAATGAAAATGATTTGTGAAATGAAGCGTGAAAATTATTTTTTAAAAATTTTATTTTGAAGAAAAAATTTTGTTTGATAGATGATTAAATATGATGACGATGATGTACAAAAATTGTGTACAAATGAATTCTTATTTTTAATTATTTATTAAATTATATTAAGGTTTTTTCTCTGTTTCATAAAAATTTTTCAAACTTCCCACTTGAAAATCTTGTTCCAAATGTAGTTGATGCTTCGTTGATCAATGATTTCTTTAATTTAGCATCCATTCTTGGTGCACATAAATCACGTTCTCGGTCGAATTCTTTTCTTTCTGTTGGACCTGTTTTTTGTTTTTTGCTTTTTTTCATTTGTTCACGGTGTGATTCCAACAATGAAACATCTCTTTTGTTGCTCTGTTTTTTAAAAATGTCAAAATTAAATTTATTTGAAAAAAAATTCAAACACCTACCTTTTCATATTTCTTTAAAAATTCATTCATTTTCTTGTCTTTTTCTTCTTTAGCTTTTATTTCCATCAATTCGTCTTCGGTTAATGGTTTATTGACCTTGGAACTTTTTTGGCTAAATTTCGTAACTGATTTTGTAGGAAGCAATGTTTTACTTAATGATTTTCCTGGTTCAAGCATCCATTTTTCTCTTTTCGGTTTATCATCTTTAGCGATCGTTCTAGGTCGATTATGCAGATGATTTGGATCGATTTGTCCAGGTGGCAATGGTCCAACAATAAAGTCGTCTTCGTCTTCATCTTCATCTTCCACATTTTCATCTTCAACATCTAATTTATCATCAGTGGACTTCAAAACAAAATTACTAGGTAAACAAGGTCCAATAATTTTAGGTTGTTCTTCATTTTTATTTTGTATCATTGATGGCGGCAAAGCTGGGCCATAAACATCATCATCATCTTCCTCTTCTTCACTATCTTTATTATCTTCATTTTTCTTGGCGAGATGTGATGGAAGAACGGGTCCATAAACTCCGGAATTATCTTCGGAATCAGACATGTTTACAAAACAAACCAAACTGAAATGGATTGTTTTGGTATCCAGTCCTATCCTTTATGAATGATCCACAGCACATGAGTCACATGTATCATTTTGGGCAATGTGTTTTGATTTTTTTTGTTGGATAATTTGTTGTTGTTTTGTAAATTGTTGAAATAATTTGTTTTTGATTTAGAAAAAAAGCAGAAAAACAAAATGTCCAAGAAAAAGAAATCCTCTTCGACGCCATTCAAACGAACATTGGTTTTGGATAAACCAATTAAAACATCATGGAAAAAGAAGATGGAACTTAAAGCAGAAAAAATTCATACAAAAGCTATTGAAAATATGCTCAAGGCAGAGAAACAATCACAAATTGAAGAAAAAAGAAAACGAAGAGAAGAAAACCAAAAACGTCGCGAAGAGAATGCCAAAAAAGCAGAAGTGGTTGTTAAAGTGAAAAATATCAACAAACTAAAGAAGCTTAAAGGATCCAAACGAATCAGAAAAATTTGATTGGGAAAATCTTCGTTTTTTCACTTTCATTTGGATTCCATTTTTCTTGTAAATTTGTTTGATAAATAAAATATTTTATAAATAAATCAAATGTCCATTTTGAAAAATGGTGTGTATGGTCCTGCGCTGGAACAAACCAAATTATTGTCTTTAAAAAAAAGTTATTCAAATTGGAAAGTTTTTCATGAGTTTTTAATGAGGACGACGAAAACGGCAAACCTATTTAGTCCAGTTTTTATAATAAAATAAGAACAAAAAGAGTGTTGTTGAAAGTCCATTAACTTAGACCAATTTCCATGACAATAGGATAGGAGATTTACAAGAAAGAAAACGCCAGGATAATCGCCACCGACGTCTTTTTTATTATTTATTTTCTGGTATAGTTACTATTAGTTTGTTACATTTGCATGCATTACAATTGCATGCTGCATTAATCCAACAAAAAAACTTTAGCTGAGAAGAAATCAGCAAGAAGCCAACCAACCAAAAATCCAAAAAAAGTCTAAACAAGACGAAATGGATAAAAATGGCGCGTTGGCTCGTTTTTTAATGCTGCCAACTTGGGATTTCTCTACGAGCTGGCTCTCTCATTTATTGTTCATAATTATAACTTATACATCATCACAACATGTTCTATTGTCGATGTTGATGAAGATGGAAATTTTAGTAGAGATCATCGGCCACCAAAATAACCAGTGTTAAGCCAACCCGGTTATATTGTTGGTGAAATTGCAAGTGCAAGAGAGAAAGATGTGCGAGGGTATTGTCTTCTCATATGACCTTTGATCTAGAACAGTGACCCAACACTGAAAACGAGATGGTTTGTGTCTATTCTATATGCCAGAAGGTAGCCAAGCAAGCTATAAGCAATCAAGCACGAATTATACATTCAAACATCGTACAAAGGTTTTTTTGATTTTTTTTGCACCTTGCCGCGCAATACGAATGCCAATCAGGTAAATAATAATAATATTTGGTTTTATAATGTCTTGATTATATTTCAGATGAGATGGGTTTGTTCATATTATTTATTATCATTGGTAAAATATCTTCGATCAAAGTGCGCCATCAGCAACATTAACAAGTCGTTTTTCAAGCTTTGCTTGATTTTGGTGTTGGCTGTTTTGGCAATTGTATACTTCGTTCATTCGGTGATAATGAACAATAACAACAACAACGAGAGAAGGAAGATGGTGGAAATAATGAACCGAAACCGATGTCCATCCGTCCACTACCACCAACCAGAATGAAATCATCCATCCAGTAAAATTTTGATGAACTTGATCATCAACATTGTGAACCAGTGAACTGTTTCACAATGAATGAATGATTCGTCCGTTAAAAAAAGAAGAAGAAAAAGAAACAGGATCGGATTTTGTTCCGAGAATTTTTTGTTATATTTGGCTGTCTTCCTTTTCTTTCTAAGAATACTGCGCATTAGGGAGAGAGAGCGAGAGAGACTGGGTTGGTATGTGTTTTATAATCATTCTGCCATTTCGTCATTTGACATATGCCTCGCCATCATTTGCCAAGCAAAAAATTATTAGTTGGTCGCGGTTCGTTATAAGCTGTGTCCAGATGCAGCTGCAACAACAGCCAACCAAAAAACAATGGCCAAAATGATTGCTTGGTTGGTTAGCAGCTAACCAATACCAAAAACAAACACTTGCAGACAAAACAAAATATATTTTTACAGCATACAATAATTTTGTTTGATATTCGACATTGAAACAACAAAAATGTTTACGGTTTTTTGGTTTGTTTTTTGAATAGAAACAGAATTCAAAAACAACAACAAAAACATCATTAATAATAATAATAATAATATAGGTATTATCATCAGATTTCTAAACACTGATTTTTTGTCGCTTGGTTAAAGATAATCGAATTCCAGTTGATGATTCATATCCTCATACAAACAGCAATGTTTGTTTTGTTTAAATATTAATCACTGATGGTAGCGGTGATGAATGATAATTATTAAAACGCTGCTGATGAATCTCTTTGAATTCACCACTGGATTAAAGATTCAATGGCTTGTTTCTTATTGAATAGAATGAATGAATGATAATCATCATTGAACTGTCAAAACTGACAAAATGGTTATTTTGTTTTGGCTGATGAATTGATTAACCCTTTTCATAGTTATTTCATTTTATTATTTTTACGAAAGATGTTAATCTTTAGAATCATCATTATTCAATTCTCATATATGGAAAATAAATGTGTTTGTGCAATGTTTTACAAGTATGTTTGAATGAATGGTGCAACATTGACCCAATCTTCCATTCATTCATTCATTCCTTATTACATCCGCATTGGCGATTCTTTTCCCTATAGTATACTGGTTGTTTGGTGTTGCGAGTCGACTCAAAGCAATACACACCCAGAACATGGATGATTCCAAACAGTAATCCATTACAACCAGTCTGGTCTGTTGAGTCTGCGGCAGAGTAACAACTAAACCGAGCATCTTCTCTTTTATTCTGTTTCATTTTAATAAAAATAAATTGTATTGCGTATATTTTTTTCGCTAAAACATCTCGAACACGCGTTCTCTCAACTATCACATTTAAAAGCATCAGGAAAATGGAACAAATATCATAAATTTTTTCTATTAGTTTTTTGAATTGCAGTTGGCTTGTTGGTTGGTTGGTTGGTAACGCTCTGTTTGTTTGTTTGTTTATATGTTTGTTTGCAGTCTGTCTGAATTGTGACCAAGTAGAATTATGGTAGACCACCACGAACAATGATCACAATAATCACCTAGGTATCATAACGCTATACGGAACAGTAGTAGTTCCCCGTTTATGATGTCTTTGCCTGTTCACTGTGGTTTAGGTCATATGACCCTGGCTGTTAACCATTCATCAAATGGAAAGGAGAGAGAGAGCTGTGAACTCTGAGTGACTGTTGTTAGCTTTTAGAGTAATAGAGAATGAGTGAGACTTGATTCATTCAATTCAACGTTGGATCAAAGTTGTTTTTGGTTGTTGGTTGCTTGTTACTGGGATAGAGGAAGCTGGTGGTGGTTGTCGTCGTATATAGACACACAGACACACACACACACAACGATTCTCTCTCCAATTTTCTCTTCAAGTTGAGTATTATGCGCCAAAATATTTGAATGTATGTTCATGTTCATATGATGTGTTTTATATATTATATTGTCTGAGTGTATATTGTGTTTGTGTGTGGTGAGCTCTTGCCTGGTTGATCATGTTGTTGTTGTTGTTGGATGGTTATTGGTCGTTGTCGTCGTCGTCGGTATAACATCATTTAATAGTGATAGAGAAATAAAGAACGGTCGTGCTGCTCTTCTGGTGCATGTTGTTGTTGTTGTTATTTGTTGGATGGTTGTTTGTTGGTTGGTTGGTTGGTGGTACACGATCAGCCATGATCGTTGCGGCATAATGCATAATGCCTCAACCATCCTCATGTTGAACATGTTCGTTGCTTGATTATAAGCTGTTCTGTCGGCACCATTCTGTTTGTCACAACAACAATATTAATTTAATAATATAAAAATATCGCCCAGCATCGTCACCGTGGTTGGTTATTATTTTTGTGTGATCATCTCTTGTGGTATCGTGATCATCTGCCATTCATCAGATATTATTCATGGTGTGTGCATGTGTGGATTTGTGTATTATTAAAAGTGTCCCAGACAGCCAGTCAGACTGCGACAACACCAATTACCAAAGTGTTGTTCTCAATTTGACAATTTTATTGTGAAATTCAAATTCCCATAAAACCGGATTTAATTCAGGTTTCCAAAATAAATTTCTTCCAACAACAACAACAACTTGCGCCACATACCAACATCGATGATCGTTTCTTTATTTCTCATTTTGATCATTTGTGATTTACTTTGTCGTCGTTTTTTCGGTTGCCAAAAACATCAGCAAAACGAACATCAAACAGCAGTTATTATTTCCGGTATGAACATTTTATTAGTTTGTTTGCTTAATTTAATGTGCGATTTTCAAGTAAAAAATATTTTAAATCATAAAATAATAGTGGTAGCTGTCCTTGATTTGATTTTGTGATGTTCTTCCAACAAAAAACTTCAATCATTTAATTTAGAAAAGGTGATTAAATGAACACTGCAAATATGAATGAATTTTGATTTAAACTTTGTTTGTTAGCAAGGAAAAAACAAGAAATATTAAATAAATCATTGACAAGTTTGTCCACAACAACATACAATCAGACATAATTGTTGTCTCTAATGTAATTGATCCAATTTCAATTCATTTATTATTCATCACTTATTTCAATGTTAACAAAAAAATACAATTAACCAAGTTTAAGTGAGCTCTAAATTTCTATGGTAGAAAACAATGCTAGATGATAATCAGTCCGATTGGACTTAATTGTATTTGATTTGAGGCTTTCACTTAGTGAGTGAATGGATTGAAATCATTTAATGGCAATGTAATAATACATGTGATTATAATAAATGATGATGATGATTTTCATATTATTTTTCTGGCCGTCAATGTTCGTGCAAATCTGTGTGTGTGAGTTTGTGTGTGGCTGTGGAAATTTAGCCGGCAAACAAGCCAACACCACATCAGCAGCACAATTGATTTGAATTGAAAATGTCTAATTGCTATTCTTATGAGCCACAAACAGACACAAACCATCACACACAAACACTAGTGTTCAATCATGTTCCACTATGTCGGATCATATTTCGTTACAACAAAAAAACGGTTTTTATTATTAGTGGAGATCACATCATTAATCTCTGTTTGCCCTGTACGTCTATTATGAACATCTCACTTCCGGAAATTTCTCTCTCACTACTCTATTTTCTCAATTCATCAGCTGTATATTTTGTTGTACACTTATTTCTTATATTTAGATTGATTGAGATATTAAATTCCATTCAACCGACAAACAATCAAAACTACTGCTCTAAAACAAGCAACATCACATCAGCATTTCTCCCTGAAACAAACAGAGAGAGAAAAAGAATCATCAAACAACATAAAAATTTGTCATCTGTGTTGACATAATGGTTTATCATCATATGATTCATAAATTATATTTTTTATATTTAGGGTTTCTCCAAATACAAAAAAAATGCATTTTTATATTTGGACTTTTTTCTGTGATAGTGTGTTCGAATATCAATCAATAATATAAAATTTATTCTTGTTTTTTATGGATAGTTGACATTAAATTTCCTTTTTTTTGTGTGTGTGTGTTCAATTTTATATTTGTGTGCGTTGATGATATTTTTGTGTTCCATGTCCTTGTCATTCATTAATTTTATTTTATTGAATGACGTAAAAAAATCAGAGCGATTCTTTATGTAGAATTACATGTGTGTGTTTGATTGAGAGAGAAAACTGTGCCAAATGGTGCAATAAAAAGCCAAAATTCATTTACTAATAATGAGCAATATTTCATTTGGATTCTTATCCTAAGAATCAATTTAATTCTCTCGTTCTGGATTTCTTTCGTTTAAGTGTATCATTATTCTTATCACTTAACAAGAGCAATCAAAAATGCTGTTTGTTTTAATGGAAATTATTATTAAGCAACAAAGTGTTGTTCTATTTTTTGATTGGATTCTTTTAATTTTAGTGCGTGCTTGTGTGTGTGTGAGTTTAATTCAATTTGTCGATTTCGATTTCGTGATTGAAATGTAAACATTTCATTTTAATTTTACCATTCATGGTTTTTAACCAAAAATAACTTTGTTTTTTTTGGTAACCAAATCAAAACCTAAAAAATTTAGGTTGTTTTAATTAAATTAAAAAGAATCTTGAAAATTAAAATCTCGAAATGCAGTTTAATTTGGCTTATTCCATGCCACCACAAAAACCACTTCAGACAAAGTGCTCTCTATCTTGTGACAATCTGTTTTGGAAAATAAAATTTTTTTAGATTTTATTTGGGTTTAGATTGTTACATTTGGTGTGACATTTTTTTTATGTTGGACATCCATGGCAACCGGTGCTGTGAAACCAAATTTTTGGTGTGTGTGAGTGCCATTGTTTTGTGGTGAAATTGTGTGATCATTTTATTTTACTCCACATCTGTTCCGATTTTAGTGTGTTACATCCCAAATAATAACAGCTCGTTGTCGTTGTAACAAGTTCCCTAAGCACCTGTTTACTGTGTTTGTGTGTCTGCGAGAGTGTGTAAGCGAGACAAAAAGGGGAAAAACATAACCTTTTTGTAGCATTTTTCTAAATTTCATCACTAAAAAAAGATACATTCACGAAAAGTGTTGAGAAGTTGATGTGTTTGTGTGTGTATGCTGCATGTGTTATCATGTGTTTGTATTTCTCACCACACCATAAATTATTCGAAATTCGAGACTACTAATTAACTTCATCAAGCCACAAAAAAGTGATTTATTTAGTTTTTCATCATCATTTTGTTCCAAAAACTTTGAAAAAAATATAAGCATTTTATTGTGATTATCTTTTGTGAGTTAGTTGACATATTTTTTATTATATCTTGGCTTGATTTTGTTGTTGATTTGAAATGTTTGACACACCTTTTGACATGTTTTTTGCTTGTTGATTATCATTTTTTTGTTGGTTATTATCATTGATTATTATACTAATAATGATAATAGCAGAATGTCTATAGAAATATTTCCAATCTTAATAATTTGTATTGTGTTTTTTGATAAAATATATCCCGTTTTTTTGGCATTTAGATTCCAGCCAGTAAATATTTCATATTCTGATGGTTCCTATTCGTTTTTTCGCTGTTTAACTTTGGCACAATTCTTTTCAAAGAGAAAGTGTTGGAATTTCTATTTCCTGCTTAATGAGATTCTGGGTAAGGAATTTTTTTTGTTTGCTATTGTAATTTATTATTTTTTGTGGATTTTGCGAATTGACCCGCTTATAAAAATAACATAAATCAATTTATTTATTGTGTCATATGTCATTGTTTGATAATATTTTAGGTTTCTCTTTCAAAGAAGATATTTTTTCTGGTCAATATTCTTGTGAATAACTTGTCGACATTATTAGTCTGCTTATTGTGTGTCTATATGTGTCTATTTAGTGCCAAACATTAAATAACCATAACCCTTCCATTAAATAAAATTATAAAATCGAAAATGAAATCAAACAACAACCAAGTGACGAACAGCATTTTTCAAAAACACCAAAAACAACCGCACAGAAGAAAAAACATAAAAATGTCTATAATATATTATTTTATGATCTATTTTATTCATTTATCTTCTTCCACATTCATAACTGCCTTTTCAAATGGTGATGAAATTTGTCACCAAAATGGAAACAAAATGTATTGCAATTGTGATGATTTGGGTGGTCCAACTGATGTCGTTTGTTATGTGGTAAATGGTGATATTGCTTCCGATGATCCATTTTGGGATAAATTCTTATCGATTTCCACCATCAGAAATCTTAAGATCAGTGGCTTTTCAAATCAAACTTTGAATCATTTTCCAACATCATTGTTTAAACATAATTCTTTAAGGAAATCTTTAAATGAAGTCCGATTGAGTGATGTCAACTTCAAAGTATTGCCAACCAGAGCGTTCCACAACATGTCTAACGTAACATTAATCGAAATAAGCTTCAGCCATTCGATGACCATCCAAAAACATGCATTCGATAATATGCCCATTTTAGAGAAGCTTATTATTATAAAATCCAACATTCAAACATTACCAAACATGTTCAACAACCTGCCCAAATTGAAAGAGCTTTTCCTTGAGGACGACAACATTGTCTCGTTTGAACCGAAAACATTTGTCCCATTGGGCCAGCTTATTTATTTGACCTTAGATAAAAATAAAATTGAAATTCTTGAAGCAAATTATTTTGAAGGTCTGGATAGTTTGAGCGTTCTAGAGATGCGGTTGAACTTAATAAAACACCTGCCATCAAGAGTTTTTCAAAAAATACCAAACCTTAGCAGAATGGATTTGAGTTATAATCAAATTGAATCCATAGAAGAAGATGCATTCGTTGGATTGCCACATTTACAAGAACTTCGTTTAGAACATAACAAACTGAAACGAATTGGAACTCAATTAAAATCATTGAACAATTTAATGGATCTTAATTTGCAGAGCAATCAATTGGAAGCAATTTCTAAATATTCCATCGAAAGACCGGATCAAAAACGTTTTGTGCACATCAATATCAAAAGTAAGTTCTTATATTAATGTATTTGATGATTTCCTCATTTTGGTTAGTGTTTGTTTTAGTTGAGCATAGACGTCTGATTTATTATAATAAAATGGGTTGTAACCACAAACCCATTAAGTAATAATTTTTCACTGTACTCTTGGCCAAATAATATTTGTTTATTTGATTATTTTACCTTGTGTGAAGAATATTTAGATGGAAGGTGTAACTATCTTTTATGTAAATGCATTTTATAATAGTGAAGCATAGAATATGGCCAGGTTGCTTGCTTTATATGATTATTCAATTTCCTTTATTTATTGGACAATGAATTTCTGAAAAAAGCAGCTTGCTAGCAGGAGTAGGCAGACAATAATGTAAACAGACTAAATGCAATCGAAAGTCATTTCATGTCTGTAAATGTCTGCCACAAATTTAACATTCATTTGCCGCCACAGTTGATGGATAATTTTTTATTTGTTGTTTTTTGCTGCTCGGTCTTCTTGACTTGGTATTTAAATGCTGATTATAAACTGCGGAAATTCGACAAATGCTATTAATAATAATTATTAAAAAAAATAACAACAGCAGATTCACCATTCCCGCTCTCACAGTCTGACTGATGAGAGGATTTTACAGTCGCATAGCCATCTAGCCATTCAGCCATCTAGCCTTCTACTTTTATTATGATTATTTAAAAAGCATTCAGAATATCCTAATTTACCATTTCCTAGTATATTTGTGTGTGTGGAGAATACATTTGGTTTGCCTTGTTTTTTTATTTATTTCTTCCACATTTAGCCATTCATTTAAACGACGAAAAACAAAGCTAGAATGAATTTATTTTATGGTAGAAAAAAACAATATTCATTCCGGTAGAATATTTATTCATAAGATAACCCAGATGATCTGAACATTATCTTGACTATAGTGAAACCTTGTGCCTCAAGGGCCAGAGTTCGTTTATGGTTTGAGAATTGTGGTTAAAATATTCTTGATTGTCGTTTGTTTTTTATCTTTGGCTGGTTAGTCTGTTTGGTCAAACATTTCATTTTTGGACAGTTTGTTTGCTTGTTTTTTTGTTCGGTCTATCAGTCATTCATTTATGGTGTAGTCATAGCAACAGGCCGCTAAATGCAGCCACATTTGCTAAATCTAAACAATCCACAATTGTCTTATAAGCAACCGACAAAAAGCAACCACCCAACAAAGACAACAACAACTTTTCTACACGGATACCAATTTTTCGCCATAGTTACAATCAGTTATAGTCACTAAATTGTTTCCTTTTTCCAAAAAAATGTGAATCCAGGAATGAAGCGATTATCGTTATTGAAGTTGTAATATGTTATCGAATCATACGGCAATATGTTTGATCTATGATAATCATTCTTTTGATGGCTTGTTATTTTTGCTAGTTTAGCTTAGCTTATATGGTTGTTTGTTATCTTTTTTCATTACATGTTTTTTAGGCAAATATTTACCGGTTGATTTGGTTTGGTTTTTGTTGTTGTTGTTGGAATCCCACAGTGACTAAACTTTAATTAACATTTTGAAAATATCTCTGCAACAGAGATTAATCATCATCATCATAATCGTCAATCTCATTAGCCTGGTACATAACATTAGTATTAATGTTGTAATCGTGTAATTGATTTTGAGTCAGTCAAAATTATCCAAATATATCAGGCCATGTCAAATCATGTTGTTGTTTGTCGATGTTGAACAAGTGTTTTTTTTCTTTGTTGGTTCGTTTTCTTGTGTAATAACAATATCAACAATAACACTACAACCAAAAAAACCCATAATATAACATGAGAGTGAAAAAAAGTAATTTGTTTGCCTTGAGTACTATTGTTTGACCTTTGCTCTTTATCTGTCAGAGAGTCAAACTACAAAAAAATGAAGAAGATATTGTACTTTTGCATTCATTCCTCAAGTGTCTTTGGCAAGTTGCAGCCATTTATGTGCTGCTATGCAAACATATTAGCAAACATGTTTGTGGTGTCGTCCTGTATGTTTGTTTTTAAGGAAAAAAAAGTTCACAATGGAGCATAAAAACATGATAGAAGATGGGTAGATCATTTTTGTAGATGATTTTGCTTTAGTATTTTTTATATTTACTTTTTTACTTTAGGGCATGGTGCAACCCATAAGAAATATACTTTAATAATAAAATAAAACATTCTCACTAATTGGCTTGTTTCCTTTTATTTATTGTTGTTTCTTCCTCCTATTCCCCTTATTCCCCCTATCCCTCCCACTATTTGTTTATGATCGATTTCCAAAACGAACAAACGACAAAAAACGCAGATAATTCAATATTATGCAATTGCCCGATGTTTTGGATGAAGGAATTGTTTCAATTAGATTCGGAAATTCATCGATATCACAACAGTCAACCGGATAAAATACGATGCTATCTAGGCAATGGAAAATTTTCAAATCAAACTGTTATTGAATATTTGATGGACAAGAATACTGCTGAACAATGTACACTGCCAGTACCCACAACTCCTGATACGGATGTTGATAATGAAACAACTGCCATTGAGACCATTGATTCCATTGATGATGATATCTATAACCATAATAACCCTGCTGATGTCAACGATGATGATGATGATGATAAAAATAGAATCAAACAGGAACAAGATTATAACAAGAATTTACAAAAAACAATTAATAATAAAGATAATAAAGGTGATAACAATGGATTAAATATTGCTGGTTTTGGCAACCAAAACAACTTTCCACCACCTCCTGAACCATCGCCACCAAGTAGAGGAGGCGTCGGTGGTGGCAATGGTGGTGGCAATGGCGGCAATAGTGGCAATGGTGCCCAATCATTAAATCATAAAACATCTTTGCCAACGTTCGTCATAAGCTTACAGACAATTATGGTTTGGGTGGTGTTGATGAGATGAGAGACAACCACACCGAGATAAATAAAATACTGCCTCATTATTTTATCATCATCGTCATTATTTTTTGGCTAATTATAACTAAAAAAAACAACAACAAGAAATGATTATGACATAACAACATCCCACGTTAATAAAACATTTTTACAGATTCTGTTTTTTTTTGTTTTAAAAGAATTACATAATCTTTTGTCATCTTTATTCTTTGTAATCTTCTTTTTTTTTTGATGAACTATTTATTCATAATTGTTTGTTGTTACATCGCATCAAATACACAAGTTATATTTGTTAATTTACAACTTAGTCGTTTAAAACCATTCAAACATTTTTTTCCCAAAATCTTATTTGTAATATTTTTTCCAGAAATTAATTTGTAAAATATTTTAAAATAATTCAATTAATACAGAAATTATTTAGTTCATCAAATTATTTTATCGTTTTTTTTTGTTATTCTTTTTCCATAAAAGAGTTAAATGTATTAAATTAGTTTATAAGTAAATATTTGATTAATTTCTTTTATTTTTTATGGAAAAATAATCAAAATGTGTGTTTGTGTATTCTGAATCTGTTATTATTGGAACACTTGATGAAATGCTTGTTTATTATTAGAGATTGATGGAAATAAATTTGAATTGTAATTAGGCAAATTAAATGGAATCACTCTGCAAGCTGAATAACAACATCATCACGCTTGAACACACACACACAAACATCTAAACACATTTTCTCATTTTATAATATTCAATTTTGTTCAATTATAGACAGCGAGACAAAGAGAGAGAATTGTTGTTATTATTTACTGTTATTTATTATTTTTATTCATTCATTTATTCAAATTGATGAAGAAAAATTCCTTTCTCTCTCCTTGAAAAGACACACGAACACACAATTACAATAATAATAATAATAAGACGGATACACATGGACAAACATGGACACATTTAAAAACAGTCATAAATGTAATTGTTTCATTCATTTTCAATCCAATGAAAATGTGCTTGAAAATGTGTGTTTGTTTAATGAAAATGAAAATGAATTTCAACAAAAAAGAAGAATTTGAATCTTTTTATTGTGGATAAAAGGATCCAAAATGATGATGAAACAAAAAGCCATTGAATGACCAAAGTAACTTTGCATAGGAAATGTTAACCCCATAGAATTATATTCTATGGCTATGGGTTTGCCGTTTATATCATTTATTTTTGTGTGCACTGTTTGGGTGTATTCGTTTTATTTCTGGTCCTGCTGATGGACGTTGGCATTAGATTGGCATTATATAATTAGATTGTCGACATAGGACCACTCGTAATATCTCTAGTTATTTGCTTGCTTGTATGGGTTTTTTCTATTATTTTTATTTATTTATTTATTATTATTGCGCTTGTGGCAAGTTCTTCATTCTAGGATCTTAATAAAATTATTATTGTCTATGATGATTATGATGGTGATCATGATGGCTGTTTTTAGCTTTAATAACTGCTTTTTCACTGTCATCCAAATTGAAAAAAAAGAACAGAATACAGAATGAACAAAATGAATGTCACGACAGACGATTGATTGATCGACCATGATGATGACAAGACAATACAGAATTTTTTTAGAGACAAATGGACAACAAGGCTGATTTTGCAATGGCCAATAAATGACATATCGATCAACAATCTCTATAGCAATAACCCAATAGACAGAAAGATGAACTTAATTTTTTTGTATTTGTTCTATTGTGTAAATGATCTTTAAGTACAATTATAAAAAAGTTATTTTATAAAAGCATATTCAATAGGAAAATTATATAGAGAGCGAATCATTTATTATTGCACTTGACATTGTTGATCAGTTATTCCGGGGTGACGGTTTTTTGTATTTTGTTTTTGTTCTGTTGATAGTTGCCTAATATATTGATTTTTCATTTTATTATATCGATTCTTCGGCATTTTCCAACCTACACAGTTTGTGTTTGTTTGTTCCAAAACTTTCAAGGTGAACCTTGTTTTTTTTATTATGAATTTGATTCCTCTTTCAAATATTAGTGTGTGGAGTTGCAGGATTGATTGTTTGAATCAATTTTATGATATCAATTTGATTCAAAAAGATAGTAAATATTAATAAATTTTGATGCGGTTTGCTTGTATTCGCGTTAAATTAGATTTAGTGCATACATGATAATAATGCACACATCAACAAACAACCGGGTAAATTTCTATCTAGTGCATATTATAATGATAAAACTAACCAGAATTAGGTAGATATGCACTTTGATGCCAGACTGGACAATGTCCACTGGACACAGACACCATGCAAACCCATATCCATGCCAAAAAACTCTATTCATAAATATTAAATATCAAATAATAATAAAAAAATATGGTCTAACACGGAATATTTATAGAAGAAATATCCTTTTGGTATATTATCCACTGGATATTATCCAGGATTCAAAATTCAACATGGTCAGCTATTGTTGTCAAATGAATATGATATGAAAAAAATGAACCCAGATTAGATAAGGTATTATAAAAATATATAAGCATTGTTATTTTTTGATTCAATTCAATAAGCATGCACGAATCATGTTGAATGGTGGTTGTACATGTAGAACAACAGAATGCTAACAACATAAAATATGAAAACACCGAATGGCAACACAGCACAACACTACAAGTATTTCGTTTTTTTGTTACCTGTGTTCGCGCATACCTGTAGAAATGTTTTTTTCAGCGCGTGTCTAAATGATCCTTGCTTTCAAAAAAAACCTGGAATATTTATGTTATTATGAATGTATATGGAATCGCAGACACCCAGACCGACACGAACATTGTTGAAAGGGAATGTGTGCTTTGAAAGGAATAGTGAAATTGCCTGTTAATAACCAAGGTCCACCATACGTAATTATACTTCGCCCAACAACTGTTCTGTTCTCTGTTGTTATGTGTTTTGCCATAAAGGATACCAACCAACTAGATTTCAATGTCAAACGTCTCCACTAGATATTGCCAATTTTCGTTTATCAAAAAAATATTGGATTTAATTAAAATTTTTAAAATTAACGATGGAAAACATATACAAACATCATCATCTTCATCAAAACCTAAACCTGATCCTAATGAATCTGGTGGCTGTTGTTGTTTCGGAGCATTCGGTTCCATGCCAAAACAAGATCCGAACCAAGAAAAAAGTGATAATCAATTATCGGCATCACCATTATCACCACCATCATCATCTTCCTCTTCAAAATGTTGTGTTGTGATTCGAATCGTAATGGCTGTGATGATACTATTAGTGATCTTCATACAGTACGTTTGGTGCACCTGGTCGTTATGTTTTCAATACAATGAGCAAATCTTGATCAAACTTGCCATATTGACGCCCATGACCTTGATCGAATCTTATTTATTTTATTATGTTGTTAAAAATATGTTGAAACCGCCAACCTGTCGAGCACAATCAAAAGACCCAATTACACCTGAGCCTACAATGGCATCTAAATATCCAACTAGTACATTATCATTACAAAGTATTACATTAGTTTCCAATTATTTCAATGTGGATAAATCAGCTACCTGTACTCCTACGCCAACGCTTGTCATTCCCACAATAAATGTTCGCTTGGCTTTCGAAGACAGCATCAAACCATCTACAATCCAATTCATGGATTCTGCTGGTTCGCCTGCACTGGATGGACAACAAGTTTCAGCGGCATCTTCATTAACTTCACTTGATGCTATTGGGAATTATTTGTCTCAATTAGATAAGATTCGTTATTTGAAAAGAAAAGACAGTTCCGCTAGCAGATTTACCAATATGTCAATTGATAGCTCAGTCACCGAATCATCTAAATGCTATCAAGATTCTATTGCATAACTTTTTATGATTATTATAATATTATTATTATTTTATTTTAAATAAATTATTAATTATAATTATAACCAAAATACCATTCAGACATTGATCCATTTTGATCACATATTCATCCTTTAATATTATAAAATGTTTATGGACTTTTGCAAAAAAGTTTAAAATAATAGGCCACCTATTGAGAAAATAATGAACTAGATGAAATGAATCAATTTAATTGCTTGGTATGTTATTATTTTGTTTTTTATTTTGTTTCAATTTATTAATTTAACCATATTATAATTATATTTCATCATTTCATATTGGTTTTTGAATGCGGTTTGATTCTCGTTAATTTCAACGCAAAGTCAATCATTTTTTGCTTGGAACTTGATTGATCACTTTGTTGGTTACACGAAACTAATTAGGTATTACGATAACGTTTGATTGAAGAAATTGTCAAATGGTTTGACTTGTTTTAATTTGAATGCATAACATTTCACTAATATTCTTATTTCTTGTTCTCAAAGGTAAAATTTTGGTCTTGGTTTGTTATCGAATCACGAAGATCTGGTCATTCAATCACGGACAAAGACAATGAATTGAATTGAATTTGCATTGGATAA